>BQNB010076604.1:0-19468 GCA_026074375.1 Tanacetum coccineum
ATTTTATATAGGATATAACTAACAAAATTGCGTGCAGGAAATTTTTCAAGAAAACGAAGAAGAAATCTTCACAGAGACTGGAGATGGCGTCAGGATTTACCCTGACGGCGTTACAACCCCAGACATGTGAAAATTCGAAAATTTTCAATTATTTTCAAAAAATAGATTGTGCAATATCTAAAATTTATAATTTTCTTGTAAACCTATAGAAACCTATGATTACATCATTACTTTCATTCTATCTTTACTACTTTCATAGAGTCAAACACTAAAGTTTCTTTGTATATATCATTATCCCGCTAATTTTACGCTTGGTGTAGTTGTTTTGTCTTTGATTTACAGGCTATATTTGATAAGAATAAGCTTGGAAGTTCTTAGGAAGTTTTATTAGACGATTCTTGGAGGATGATTTAACTAGTTATCGCATGTTTCTTCTCCATTATTGAGCAAACCAGAAAAGTACTAGTTTCTTTTACTTGTTTTCTTTTCCATTTATTCGTCTATACGACTACTTCTAAAGAACATTGGGGACAATGTTCAACTTAAGTGTAGGGGAAATAAGCCTTAGAAACTATTCCTTCATTTTCCATTTGCTTGTTCCTTAAAATGATGTGTAATATATCGAAACATAGCATAGACGGTAATTTTAACCAAATTTTTTTTTATAACACATACCGATGAAAACCGAGTATTAATAGCGTCTCATGGATAAGAATTTATATGACTAGCACAAAAACCCTCATAATTCCACCCCAACAATATGAGGTTCGCCTTTAGATATTTAGGAATTCGTGTATCTATTTTTGATACCCAAGATAGTTTATACCTTTAGCTTGTTCGAGTTAAGGTTCGAATACAGTCATATGTGTTTGTTTCGTCGTTACGAATGTGTATGTATGGTTTTGTCACCTTTTCTAGAGCATTGGTATCGGTATTAAATTATATGAGTGTACCTATAGTGTATTAAATTCTAGAACTTGTTTTTGTGATGCATCCCGAGACCGTATAGTGAGAATTAGGATTTGCTAAATGATAAGAAGCACTAGGATTAACCCATGTTTTAAAACCTATAATTGTTATGATGGTCACCTCGACTATATAACTATCCCACACCCTTGTCATGCACTTATTTGTAGTGCATGATACCCCTAGTACAACCCTCTGAGCCTATCCTTTTGTTAGCTATTTAGTGCAATAATAGGAATTAGATCATACTTGGAAATGGGTTTGGAGGTACGGAGTGTACACCCATCAAGTCACTAATTTCCCCTGACTCTTTTAGTGGTTAGAATTAAATGGGCGGTTACAAACATTTAAGTGGCAGGTTTAACTACATTAAATGTTTTATAATATCTTTTACCTATTTAAGTGGCAGATTTAACTGCATTAATGACCATATATTTAATTTGGTCATGTAACCACTAATTCCTAAATTATGAAGGATAATTATGGAAGAGATTAATTGCCATTAATCTTTCATTAATTTTATGAATAAGTTTTGAGTAAATCCTCTATAAATAGGGATCACAATTGCATGGAAAAACACACAGAAAACAAGAACACATAGAAACCCATGGTTTTTTATATGTGCCTAGAACAAGAATAAACACTTGGTTTTATCCCAAGGAGGTATTCGTGTAATCAAATCCGTTGATGGTTGACAGTTTACCAAAAACTGTATGGTAATTAACTCACCATATTCTTAGATGAAGAGTTATCTATCCCAGAGCAAACGGCTACTGGTAAAGGAACATCAAATCCGTTAATGGCTGGTAGTTTGCCAAAAACTACAAAGCCAACTTAGTTGGATTGTAGGTAACAAGATGTTGCTGAGTAGCTGAAAAGATGTTGCTGAATTGCTGAAAAGACAAGGTTGCTGCTAAAGGAGGATAGAGTGTACAAGATTAAGAAATGATAAAGAATGTTTGGATACATCCTCTGTGAGCTAAAAGAAGCTTAAAGGATTGAAGAAACATGAAGTTAAAATAGTTTAACATTCATGTTTAAGGGAGGATTGTTAGGATTAATGTTTTCTTAACTTAGTACCGACAGTACAAATAGTTAGTACTGTCAGTTATACTTAGTACCGACAGTACAAAATAGTTAGTACTGTTAGTTAGTTAGTACCGTTAGTAGAAAGATAGTTAGTACCGTTGAGAAGATATTTAAAAGATATTTATGAGATATTTTAGATAAAGATTTGTAAGCCTTTTTGGGTTATCCTTAGTATATAAAAGAATCACCTTTGGCATAGTTAGTCACGTGTGTTGAAAATATATGAACAAAGAAGTTTAGCAAATCATATATCATAGTTAGCAATCTGTAATCCTCAAGAACACTTTAATAAAGTTGTTATTCAGTTGTTCATTGTTCTTCTTAGTACCTGTGTTAAGATTCCGCATTAACACATTGTATTCAAGTCATTGTTTCTACATAGTCGGTTGTATTTATACATCTTGGCTATCATCCTTTATAGGCTGCAAAGATCCATTCAGTTAATCAGGACCTTCAATTACTATTTCCTTGAGGTGAGTTTATAGCTCCGCTTTAACTTGTTTTACAATTACTTTATAAACCTCAGGGTAAGATACATTGCTTGTTTTTACTTATGGACGCAAGTACCTTTCTTTTAAATGATTACGGATTAGCCTAAGTAACGATAATCCTTTATTGCCCGAATTATCATGAACCGTTAATTACGTGTTGTAAGTGCGAGTGTTATAAATATATCTATTGGGATTGACATCCTCGTTCGGGTAAGTTAAGCGCTTACTAGTTTTGGAGGACCGAACTAACGGACGTATACCATATCGGATTGAGGGTGTTGTGGATTGAACACCTACTATGGTACTTTGATTGCATTCAATTGCATACATACTTTGTTGTAGTTTCGATTTTATGGGCTTAGTGCAATCGTAATTGCTTTGCTGAATATTGTATACAAAGCAATAATTACTTTAAAATCTTGCGATCCTACTTTACATACTTACTTAAACCTATGAACTCACCAACTTTATGTTGACATTTTTAAGCATGTATTTCTCAGGTGCTTAACTTTCTATGGCGCATTTCTAGTGTTTGGAGTCTACATTCATCAAGAATATTTTTCATGAATTTTCTCTTGCACTAAATTATTCTCGTTGTAATAAAACTATGGTTTTCTTATGATGCAACTCATGGGACCACTTGTTAAAACTTATTTATTTTAAATGTATCAACGAGGATATCTTTTAAACGACTTATATAGAGGTCGTTCTCTTATATCTTGTGCTTATGTATTATGAAGTAACGCCCCCGGTTACCATTTCGCTGCCACATATTTTGGGGGTGTTATAGAAACCGAACCGACCATTTTCGGTTCTGTGTATTTATGGTTTTCGGTTTCGGTTTTGCTCGGCTCGGTTCGGTTTGGTTCGGTTTGGTTCGGGTTAAAACCAAGAAAAATACGCCTAAACTATCTATTCAGCTTGGTTTTGCTCGGTTCGATTTGGTTTTGGTTTTGCTCGGTTCACTTCGGTTCAGTTTCAGGTCATGTTTTCCTAAAAGTCGATTTACTGTTTGGTTCGATTTTTGTTAGTTCGGTTCGGTTTTTATCTGATGCTCAGCCCCTATCTCACAAATGTCATCAGTGAAGTTTGAACATATGACCTTTAAATAATGATCAACTCACATACTACTAAACCAAAAACATATATACTATATAACAATGAGCGGGGGTTGTTAGGCCCCCTAACGCTCGTTAAGCGCTCCAAGAAAAAAAAATCAACGAACAGCAAATTTTGTGTATATGACCAGTAATGTGAACAGTAGTAACGACCGTTACTTGACGAACGTTATGTAACGACCGTTAATATTTTTTAACTTTAATATTAAAAAAGATAATCCAACACAGATTTTACGTAATTGGTCCTTCATGTTCGTGAATTATCCTTGGGGTTATCAAGTTACGATAATAGTCACTGATGTTATCCGTCGGTTGCAAAGTTACTCCTTAACGTAAAACCTCGCAATAATCGTAAAACGACACAGTACGCAGACATCCCGCAGCGAAGCGCAATTTCGCAAATCTCGTTAAACTAACAATTAGACAAACACCATGCACATATTACACTTTTACAGAATAAAAATAATACAGTAACAAATTTTGTTTGATTTCAATCCAAAATACCGTGATTAGCTACCCCCGATTTATATACGTATAATTGTATGAGCAGTTGAATACGAGTACAACCAATGGACTTATTCTATCAAATAAATAATTTAGAAAAGGAGATAACATGAATAATTATTTATTGTGTAGAAGAAATTGAGAAGAAAAAGCTACGTAATAAAGAATTAAAAAATACAAGAAGCATGAAACATGATGTACAAGTGATGAGATAAAAAAAATGCAAGAAATAAGACATCCGACTGTAGCACTGTAGCTACAGTGCTATAGTGCGGGGCAAAAAAACCCTAAAAAATTTAGGTCAAAAATTTGGGTCGGCCCAATTAGGTTTTTTTTTTTAAAAAAAAAAAAAAAAACTTTTGTTGGCACAAAATAAGGAGGAAAAAAATGTTACAAAAGTACCGACGCATTCAGATAAAAAAATATCCGCGGTAACATTTCCGAATTGACTTAAACAGGCCCAAAAATTTAGGCCGACCCAATTAGTTTTTTTTAAAAAAAATTGACGGCACAAAATAGGGAGGAAAAAAATGTTACAAAAGTACCGACGACGCCGTTTTTGACCCAATTTCACTATTCATTTTAAGCACTGTAGCACTACAGTGCTACATTGTTGGGCCAAAAAAAGCCCAAAAAATTTAGCCCAAAAATTTGGGCCGGGCCAATTAGTTTTTTTTTTTTTAAATTTGTTGGCACAAAATAGGGAGGAAAAAAATGTTACAAAAGTACCGACGCATGTTTCATGATAAAAAAAATATCCGCGGTAACATTTTCGAATTGACTTAAACAGACCCAAAAATATGGGCCCGGCCCCCCCCCCCCCAATTATAAAAAATACCCGCGGTAACATTTCCGAATTGACTATACTGAAAAAGTAAACCCGCACAATTAAATATGAGACCGACAAAATAAACTCGCACAAAATTAAAAAGGAAAAAAAAAGAATTAATGACACCAACCAACGCCGCGAATATTAACGCCCCGCAGTAACGTGCAGGAAAAAATAAACTTACACTATTAAACATAAAAAAACGCGCGAAAAAACAAATAAAAATAAATAAATAACACATTTCACAAGTAAAACTACGTCGTTTGGCTCTGCTACGTGCTTAAAATGAACAGTTGCAACAGTACAGCCCGGCCCAATGGGCTCGGTAACTGTCATTAAGCGTGCAAAAAAAAAAAACTTTATTATTCCCCTCTTTTTTTTTGGCAAAAAATAAGAGAAAAAAAATTACAAGAAGTACTCTCATCTTTAACTATTTACGACTTTCTATCGGCCTGGGCAAAAAAAAAACGCGCGATTGTCATTTTATATAAGAACAAAAACAAACTATTAAACATGAGACCGAAAAAATAAACCAAAAAAAAAAATTAATGTCCCACAACAACGCGCGAAAAATTAACGGCCGTAGCAACGCGCAATTAATCTTGCTTGTTAAAAAATACAAGAAGCATGAAACATGATGTACAAGTGATGAGATAAAAAAAATGCAAGAAATAAGACATCCGCGTCAGATCTTCGTATGAAGCAATATCCTCACCCCACTCCACCTACTCACTTTATATATCCGGTAACCAGTCACCATCCATTGACCGTACCTACTTTAATTCCCATAATTTAGGCTACCTAGTTAGTGTATCTTTCACTTCACCACCTTTGTTTTTTAATTCTATTCTGGTGTACCTTTTATTTGGAAGAATATACTTGCATATACACGCACCTTTCTTTTCCATTTTTCCTTTTTTTGGTTCAAGAGACGAACACATGTTATAGTTACATAGTTGTGGCAAGATTTTAAGTGAGAAGTACATGTATCATGTATGTATGTTCTTCGAAACAAAAGGTTCATCTTTGGAGATAATCAACTAGTTTGTGCAAACAACTTACTACCTTTAGGAATATGAAAAATGATGCAACGCCAAAAGTTTCACTACAGGAAAATAGATTTTTAATAACACAAAAAAGTGGTCACTAAATTTAAACTTTTAGTGACACTTTTAAAAAAAGTGTGGGTAAAAGTCTTAATATTTAGATTAAATGACATTTTTAATATATAAAATGTGTTTAAAAGGAAAAAAATATGTACTAAAACTATTTTTTTTATTACTATAAATAGATTTTTACTTACTAAACTTCTGCTTACATTTTTTTAAGTTTAAGAAAAGCACATATTATATTTTTGTTGACAGTCATATATTTTTAATACGAGTAGTATTTTATTTTATTTTTAAATTTTTTTATGATAATTTTTTATGTGTCACTAAATGATTATTTTATTTGTTTATGGGAGATGATTTGCACACTTTATAATTTTATTGGCACACTCAAAAAATATGTGTTATGCCTATTATACCCCTAATATTTGCACACTTTATTAAGTGATGTAGGGGCATAAATGTCAAAATACATATAATTTGAGTGTGTCAATCAATTTGTTGAATGTGCAAATCATTACTCCTTTGTTTATGTTTGAACACATCGGTAAGTTTAAAATGGTCAAGGTTGTCATTTTTTAGTCTAACGCGAGGTCCAAAGACACTATATAATCAATTTTTTAGTAAACGAGCTATTTTTCATATTAAAGAAGACATCGATATTTTCTTGAAAATGGAACTAGTATATATATTTCAACTGTTCGAAATTTAGTTGAATTGTTGGGTTCAGTTTATACTGGGTAATAAGGATAGAGTTTATACTGGGTAATCGAATTTTAGTTGAAGTGTTGGGTTCAGTTTATGTTGGGTTCAATTTATGTTGGGTAATCGAAATTTAGTTGAATTGTTGGGTTCAACATATCTTGAAACATAAGAAGGAGGAGTTAACTTTTGTTGAGTTGGGCAGTCATCTGTGCATTGAGGAGTCCTTCAAGGTGCAGGATAGTGACAAGCCAAAGGGCAACAATATTGTTGGTCCTTCAGTTGTCAATATGGTGGAGCATAACAACTCCAACAGGTACATTGATAACAAGGGCAGACGTAAGCATCATGATAACACAAAGACTGACCATAACAAGAAGGCAAAACCTACTTATTGGAAATGTGACAAAACTGATCACATTTAAAGGGATTGCAAATGTGTTAATGTTAGTAGTAAAACCAATGGTTCAGGCATAAGTGGTTGAGGGAATGGTTCAGTTCCTCTAAAAGGTCAGAATATGTTTAATAAAAAATTTCAGGTTTATTATGTTACATATGTATCTGAAGCTTACTTTGTGTAGAATGATGATGTTTCGTGATGGGTTGACCCATGAGCAACTGTTCATGTATGTAAAGACAGATGTTGGTTCAAGACTTATGAGTCATTGAATGATGATTCAATTCTTTACATGAGAAATGAGTCAACAACCTTGGTGCATGAACGTGGTTGTGTAGATCTTAGATTTAGTTCTGGAGAGATTTGATCCTTGTTTAATGTTTTACATGTTCCTCATATGTAACAACTCGAGTTTCGTGACGCGTATGACGATCGCGAGTTCGACATCATTATTATTATTTTACGAGTTTTTCGTAAGCGAATGTCGACATTTAAAATTTTATTTGTCGTAAAAAATTATTTTCGCATTTTATTTCGAACGAAAATTTAAAACATTTATTTTTGACGTTTCGCGAGTCACCATTTGACCGCGCGTTCGTTAATCGTTTTGGGCATCGTAAAAATTTACGACACGTCTCTTTATTATTTTAGAGATCGTGAATTATTATTTTTACGACACGTTGTCCTTGTTCCTTGTCTCATGACCCAAACCCGCGACTTAAGAATATACTTTTTAAACAAAATGTGTCAAGTTTCATTTAAATTAAAATGTACAAATAAAATGGCTAGTAAATAAAATAATTTAAAGAAAGTCTTTGCATGGCTTGTCTAGCCCCTTTCCTAGCCGATCCTATGCCAACACCAACACTCAATGATTTGTGTTTCCATGTTAAGCAATCATCACTCTTGGGGCTTTCAAAATACTTTGTTAAAAGCTCCTCACATCTCAAAAATAAAACACATAGTCATAAAAATTGTTTTTCTCATTTCTTTAGCGCTCTCTCTATCCGGCAACAACAAACACCCTCACAAGCACAAATAAAAACCAAGTTTGATCATTAATATCCACTCAATCTTCCTCAAAATATGTTCTAAAAGTACCATGGCTTGTTAGAAATTATTTCCTTGCCTTCATTTTTGCTCTTGGGTTCGGACGAGTAATGAGCACCAATACATTTGGTGTTTTAGTTTTCTAGTCATTAATATAAGTTTAGATGATGATTTCAACATCATCGATGAAGAAAAAGTAAACATGCATTAGGGTGATGCACGATTGAAGTTCTTGTAAAAATAAAAAGGAGTAGTGGAGTTGTGATTTTTGGATTCGGTTTGGTTTTGTTCGTGGGTTCGAACCAAACAAACACCCAAATAGGGTGTGGGTTTATTTAAATTGGGTTTGATCTTAATATTGGATTAGTTAGGTTTAGATTAATCCAAGGCACATCGGGTTGATTTGAGGTTGGTTTAATTTGGTTTGGTTGGGTTTTGATATAACACCCCTAAATTGGGTCGCAGCGGAATAAGGGTCCGGGGCGTGTTACTTCATAGATCAATAACACAAGGTCCCTCATTCTCGCTAAAAACAACTTTTGTAACCCACAATACCACACCTACCTCAATACAGTCACAATTCAAAGTTAGTGTCACTGATCCTGTCTACTTAAACCCAAACACATCACACACCTCCACTACATTAAGACCCTACTTATCTACTCCACATTATCTTCCTGAACATTCAACATCTTTTTAACAAAACACAAACTATGACGTACCTATTCCAACACCACTTCATCCTACAGAAGTTCCAAAAGACAACCAACTTTACCACTCCAACTCCAATACTTTCATGTTCACCATTACTAAACCGAACTCACCACTAATTCCTTTATCAAATTTTACTACACCAAATACATAATTATAACAACATCAACTCACCAAAACATAAACACTTAATTAATTCCATAAACAAATCTGTAGTACCCAAGTCATACTCACAGGTTGCTAAAGATTTAAGATGGATTGATGCAATGAACAAAGAGCTAAAAGCTTTGGAGGAAAACAAAACATGGACTCTCACCTTACTTCCACCAAACAAGAAGGCCGTAGGCTACAAGTGGGTATACAAGATCAAGTTTCATTCAGATGGAACTATGGAAAGATACAAGGCAAGATTGGTAGCTCAAGGGTTCACACGACAAGAAGGGATAGACTACACAGAAACTTTTGCTCCAGTTGCTAAAATGGTTACTGTCAAAACTCTTCTAGTAGTTGCTATCCATAAAAACTGGCACATAACTCAACTAGATATTAATAATGCTTTTCTCCATGGGGATTTACATGAAGAAGTATACATAAGTTTACCTCAGGGTTACATTCACACCTCTACTCTACTTCAGCCAGTTTGTAAACTCTAAAAATCTCTCAAGCAAACATGCAATGGTTTACAAGGCACACCACAACCCCACCCCTCACCCTAACACTCTTTTCCTACTTCAACCATGGTTTCACACAGAGCTATGCTGATACTTCTCTTCTTACATACAAGAAAGGAAGTGACTTCCTTGCTCTCCTCATTTATGTTGATGATATTCTCTTAACAGGCAACAACATCACTCTTATTCACCATTTCAAAAACCAACTGGATCTTACCTTCAGTATCAAGGATTTGGGAAACCTCAATTACTACCCTGGCATAGAATTTCTAAGAAATCCAAATGGATTGACCATGTCCCAGAGAAAATATGCCTTAGAACTCATACAAAGTGCAAATGTTTTAAACCTCAAGCCCTGCCACATACCAGTTGATCCAATAGTCAAGTTGAATGACACAGATGGTGAACCTCTCAACAATTCCTTAACTTACAGAGCCATTGTAGGAAAAATTTTATACCTCACAATTACCAGGCCATACCTTTCCTATGTTGCACATGCCTTGAGTCAATTAAGTCACAATCCAAGAACTCCCTATTGGTTTTGAGGTACATCAAGCTTTGTCCAGGACAAGGTCTTCTCATTCCTTCCCAAAATACTCTCAACCTACAAGCCTATTGTGATAATGATTGGGCAAATTGCTCATAAACAAACATGTCAATTATTGGTTCTGTATTTTTCTTGTTCAAGTATATCTCTTGGCTTATCAAAAGAAGCAATGAGTTGTTTCAGATCATCTACAGAGGCTGTAGTATTGGCATTTAGAGTTTGCACCTGTAATAAATAACTTAGTTTCTCAGCTTATTACAAGATCTTCAAATTAAGACTTCACAACCAATACCTATCTACTATGATAATCAATCCTCAATTGCTTTAGCCTCTAATCCTATCCAACATGCAAGAACCAAACACATTGAGATAGACTGTCACTTTATGAGAGAAAAGATCAAGTCTGGCCATATTCTTCCTACATTCATTCCCTCTTCACAACAAGTAGCTGATGTTTTGACTAAAGGGCTAAGAAGATCACCATTTCATAGTTGTATTTCCAAGTTTGGAGTGTGTGATGCCTACACACTACCAACTTGCAGGGGGGTAAAGGCAAAACAGAAATAGAGCAATGTACAGAGCATCACATCAATTCACAAGTTGTCAACACCATCATATCTTCTAACTTCCTTCATTATCTCAAGAGCTTAGTAATGTGTAACAGGATGTAGAGTTTAGCAGTTTTAGTGTTGTAATTCTATAGTCTAGCTTAGAAGTCAACGATAGTAAAAAGTTAGGTAGTTAGTTATTTTTCCCGCGCTTTTTTCTTTGCTTGAACCCTTGTATAAATACTCAATTGTATCCTCATTTGTCTATTAACAAAGATGTGATCTTTTCCAAATCTCTCTTAAGTTCAGTTTCTCAATACATAATTTTGAAAAGTGAAAAATTAAACTATTTTCTAAAAGAACTAGCAAAAATTCAAGGCATTAATATAAGACTTAAACTCTTGCAAATTCAACTCCTTTATACACGAATAGAATGTCTCTCCATTATACATATGGTGATATGCATAAATGCAAACAATTCAACTCATTAACACACTTACAACTGGAACAATTGCATACACGAATGAAAATATGCATGAATGGAAACAATTTAACTCATTAATACACATACAACTGGAAACAATTCATGCACGAATGAAAGACATAACGTACAACTGGAAATTTAAAGACATGGCGGGAGATATATTCAATCCTTTAAATTTGAAGTTCAAACTAAAAACACCATATATGGGCAAGGGTTTTTCTTAATGCCTATGTAAACAACCCTAATGTGTTCATTCATCTCATTCGTGTTTAGTTTCATTTGCATAAAAGAGATGACAATAAAAAACAAAAAATATTGATGATGATCTTGGGCTTGGTTTTTTTACATTCGTGTTTAGTTACATTTTGGAACGCCTTGTAATAGTTATGATTGTAGTTTCAAGCTACAAATAGTTATGATTGAAGGTGGCAATTTGAGACCCATTGGTTAAAGTTGGGTCTAGATGGGTAAATATTTTCAAATGATAGGTCTAGTTGGGTATTCCTTAATATTTATAGATGGGTCTAGTTGGGTCGAGCATTTCTCCCTTAATATTATAGATGGGTCTAGTTATGTCTAGCATTTCTCTCTTAATATGATGGGTTTAGTTGGGACTTACAATGGGTCTAGCCGGGTCTCCCTTAAAATTATAGATGAGTCTCCAAAGGGGATTAGACGGGTGTAGCAGATCAAAAGTCTTTTTATACGTTTTCATTCATTTTAATACATTTTTATGCGTCTTGTACTTTTTTTTACGTTTTCATATGTTTTTTATGATTTTATACGTTTTCGACCATTTTCGTCCATTTTTGTACGTTTTCGACCGTTTTCATACGTTTTTTAACATTTTCGTACGTTTTTGATCATTTTTGGCCGTTTGCGTCCGTTGTCGAAGTTTTCGACTGTTTTCATCCGGTTTCGACCGTTTTCGTCTGTTTTTGAACGTTTTTATCTGTGTTTGTCCGTTTTGACCGTTTTAGATCGTTTTCGTACAATTTCGACCGATTTTGACCGTTTTCGTTTGTGTTCGTCCGATTTCGACTGTGTTCATCCGATTTCATACCATACCACAACACATACTCTGACAATATAAAAAAAGATTTTTTATGCTTGAATTTTTTTTAAATCTATAGAATTAAATTTAAAAAAAATATAAATAGTGTAATTCTGTAGGTTATAAGTTTCACACAAATAATGAACTAGAGAGAGAAAGTTAGAGAGAGAAAGTGGAAGGGAGAAAACACATAAAATGTGTGTGTAAAATGATTCAACGAACACCCTCTCCATGTGTGAAGAGGGTTAATATACTTACATAGTTGGGCCGGGTCAGGCTTTCTATGGGCTTTCCTTGGACTTTCTATAAGCCGGCCCGGTCCGTTAGATTACTTAGATATTACATTAAATTGACTAACTATTACTAAGGCTCGTGAGATCGATATTGATCGTCACTTCACTAAAAACTGAATTCTTAACAATCTCCCCCTAAGGGACGATCGTTGAGATCTTATAAATGATCAACACTTTCTGTGTTCCTAACAATCTCCCCCTAAGGGGTGATCATAGAGATCTCTCCTTGTGACCTTGATCATTAATCGTTGAAGCTTCTTGTCTTGATCTTGAGTCCTTTTTGTGTAATAGTTGATCTTTTGTCTTGCTTCTTTGCGTAGTGATCATTGACTTTAGGCTTGAGCTTATTCCTTTATCTTGACTTGTATGTGAATATGTGATCTTGAGCACCTTGAGATCATCAACCAAGCATAATCTTTTTTTGCCATCTTGTAAACTTTGTCATCTTGTGAACTCGTGACTTTTGGACCGACATGCTCATATCTTTCTTGATTTAATAGCTTGAAAGCTTTAATGATGCATCTTTTTTGAAGTTCTTTAACTTTAACACTTCGTCACTTCGAGAAAAACGTTCGGTTATCAGAGTGACGGAAACTTCTTTGATAACCTGGAACAAGTTTGATTCTTATAGAATCGCACCATCGTTTCTTTCTAGTTGTCACAAGTTTGATTCATATAGAATCGCACACGTCACCTACCATGAGCTTGTTTGATGTTGGCTCAAGAAGGATTTACATCTTCACTGTGAATACTTAAGTATCACTCGGATGTTCTGGAAAAATCACAAGGATAATGCGTATGACTCTTTATATATATCTTGTTATACACATTGTGTGACTTAGCAAGCATAATCTCTGACAAGTGTCCTAATGAGATTTATGGATGATCTCTTGGCTCTAGACTCAATGTGCACTTTGGTTTTAGTGATCGGAGGCTGGAGCAGACTGCCACCTTTTCAATACCAACTAACTCAGAGTGAGAAAGTTGATAGAAATGCGTGTAATCTCCGTGAGAAATAAAACAAGAGTCTTTTGAGAGACCTTGAGTGGCTAGGAAGGGTTGTGCATAGCGTCACTAGGTCCATGACTGTCTTCAATGTCATACAACAACTTTGTGTTTCTGATAGATTATGTATTGACCCGGTTTCTGCCTAAGTGTATGGAGGGCTTCTTTCTTTTCACCCTTTATCCTTACATTTCTTTTTGGGCTAGGGTTAAAAAGGTTAAAGGGTTAAACGGTATAAGGTTAAGGGTAAATGGGTTTATATCTTTAACACTTAACGACCGTTAGTCCCTAAGTGCTAAAGGACTAATGGTGTTATGATTTTAACATTAAGGGCTCATTTGGTATTTTAAGGGTTTTTTGTCCTCTTGTAGGTTGACCATTGTTTGACTGATGTTGACTTTGGTTGACTTTTTGCTAAAAACCCTCGGCTCTTGTGCACTCAATCCGTCTCGTGTTCGTTTTTGTCCAGTTTTGGCTCTTTTCTTGTGATATTTGCAATATCCGTACCTACACATCACAAATGACAAAACAAGCAATATACAAGCATAAATTGCACAATTTCATCTTTTTAGGGTCATTTCTAGTATAAGACGGATATGTGATTTCTCACATATCAATGTTCATTGTGACCTGCTATTTGTTTCATGGAAAACTTGTTTTTTGTAAAAATTAATAAGACTCTAAACTATGAAACTTAATTTCTAGATTAATTAAAACCTAGACATTATGAATTATTAGGATGTACGGCTCATCCACTAGAACAAACTATAAGAGAAGTTTAAGGTGGACATTCCTAAAGAATCTAGGTTTTTAATAAGCTTCGCGCTGACCTGGTTCTCTGGTTCTTTGTGCATTTGATTGGAGTTACCGTGAAACAATGTATTACTACAATGTCAACTATAAAATGTATTTAAAATTAGTGCTACAAAGTTGTTTTGCATGCCTCTTTGTACACGCTTTTAACACATTTATGTGAATACCCCTATGTAAATTTTAAGTCAATGCCAGCCAACCAAGAACACGTGCATTTGGCTTGGCCTCTCTGGTCAGACCTTAGGGTCATTCCAACCCATGGCAAATTTGGTTCACTGGTCAGACCTATAACTATTTTTGTGCGTTCTTGCTTGATGGACTTAAATCGGGTAGGCTTGGTCAGACTTCGTGCTCGAGGCATAAGATGAGAATTAAACATGCTCTAGACATTATTACGTGCTTAATAATGTCTGGAATAGTCTCATAAATCTAAGAGTTATATCAAATGCAATTAACGCTCGTCGTTTACCTCTTGCCCTACTTGTTTTCATATTGGTCAGACCTTTGTTAATAAGTGGGAGGTCAAGTTGGATCTTAGTTTTAATTAGTAAATTAATTGGGTAGTTAATCCTATTAAGAATTTAATTATCGAAAATTCTAATAAATTTAAACTTCTTCTAAATGTAGATGACTACCACCGTAGTAAACAATTTGTTATTCATGACGTTTTTTTGAAAACAAAAATTAACTGGAATCAACTTCATGAAATGGTATCACAATCTTCAGATTATTCTCTCTGTTGAAGACAAGTTACTATTCCTGGAGCAGCCAATACCTGCTATGCCAGTTCCAGATGAAGGACAAGTATGTCCTCCGGATGTCCTTAACACCTACACTACATGGGTCAAGGCTTCGAAGGAAATTGTTGGGCTAATGCTTATGACCATGGACCCAGATATCCAAAAGAATTTCGAACACCTTGGTGCATATGACATGCTAAAGGAACTGAAAACGTTGTATGCACAACAGGCAGATCAGACCGTGAGAGAATTTCACGCGTGTAAACAAGAAGAAGGATAGTCTGTTATCTCTTACGTTCTCAAAATGAAGAGCTATATAGACAACTTAGAACGTCTCGGTCATGCCATGACTCAAAACCTATTTGTAAGCCTTATCTTAGTCTCACTAAGAAAGGAATATGATGGTTTTGTGCAAAATTATAACATGCATAGCATGGGGAAGACCGTGACTGAGTTGCATGCTATGCTAAAGCTACATGAGCAAACTCTGCCTCCAAAAGAAGTTGCACCTGCTCTTCATGCTATAAGAGCAGGAAGGATCCAAAAAAACCAAAAGAAAAAATCACATAAGGCTGCTAAGGGGAATCAAGGGAAAGGCAAAGAAAAGATGGGCTATGCACCTGTGCCAGCGCCAACTTTTGCTCCCAAACCCAAGAATCCTCCAACACCCAATGTGGTGAAGTAGGTCATTGGAGAAGGAATTATCCTGTTTATCTCGTCAAGTTGATGAAAAAGAAGAAGCTATCTCAAGGAGCTAGCACTTCAGTTATTTTTACCATAGAACTCTACTATTTCTCTAGTACATCTTGGGCTTACGATACGGGTTGTGAAACTCATATTTGCATAACTACTCAGGGTCTTAGGGCAAGTAAGAAACTAAAGCCATGAACTTTAAGTTTGTACGTGGGCGATGGTCATCGTGTAGCAGTTGAAGCTATTAGAGAATTTCACTTGTGTCTTCCTAGTGGACTTGTTTTAATTTTACACAATTGTCATTATGCTCCCTCTATTACTAGAAGAATAATTTTAGTTTCACATTTATACAAGGATGGTTTTGTTAACCGCTTTGAGAATGATAATTCAGTTTCTGTTTCTAGAAATAATGTGATTTATTTTAATGCTGTCCCACGGGATGATATTTATGAAATTGTTTTGTCTTCTTCCAATACAAATGATAGTTCTATGTATGCTATTAGCAATAAAAGAGCCAAGCTTAACTTGGATTCTACTCTCTTGTGGCATTGTCGTCTTGGACACATTAACAAGAAACGCATGGAGAAGTTGCAACATGATGGACTTCTAAATTCAACTAACATTAAGTCACTTGAAAAGTGTGTTTTTAGTATGTCTGGAAAGATGGCAAGAAAACCTTATTCACATCAAGTGGAAAGGGCTAAAGATCTACTTGGACTAATCTACACCGATGTATGTGGTCCATTTAAGATTATGTCAAGACAAGGAGCTTACTACTTTGTCACTTTTACTGACAACTTTAGTCGTTATGGTTATGTTTACTTGCTTAAACATAAGCATGAAGTGTTTGAAACTTTCAAAGTATTTCAAAAGGAAGTAGAAAACCAACTCAAAAAGACCATTAAGTCACTACATTCTGATCGTGGAGGTAAATATATAACAAAGAGTTTTTGAAACATCTAAAGGATCATGGGGTTATTTCCCATCTAACTCCTTCTTACACTTCACAAATGAATAGAGTGTCAGAGAGGAGAAACAGAACCCTACTAGATATGGTTCGATCCATGATGAGTCAAACAACTCTTCCAAAGTCCTTTTGGGATTATGCTCTTGAGACTGCTGCACGCATTCTCAATATGGTTCCAACTAAGAAGGTTGAAAAGACACCATACGAAGTATGGCATGGGCAAGCCCCTAAGTTGTCTTACTTAAAAGTCTGGGGTTGTGAGGCACTTGTTAAGCGAGATACTCTTACCAAGCCTGACAAGTTAGAACCCAGGTCTATTAAGTGTATCTTCATAGGATACCCAAAGGAAACAATGGGATATTCTTTCTACTACCCACCCGAGAACAAAGTCCTTGTTGCTCGAAATGCTGAATTCTTAGAGAATAGTCTTATAACTCAAGAAGCAAGTGGGAGTCTAGAAGATCTTGAAATTATTCAAGAAGAAGATACGCATCCTTCTATAGACACTAGCTTAAATCATGAAGAGGATGATCTAGAAATAGATAAACCTCAAAGTGATATCATTCCCATTCGTAGGTCCACAAGGACACGACGTCCCACAGATCGTATGTGCTTATACATCGATGCTGAGGAGCATGAGTTAGGGGATCTTGGCGAACCCGCTAACTATAAAGCTGCATTGTTAGACCCTGAGTCTGATAAATGGCTTAATGCTATGGAATGTGGAAATGCAATCCATGAAAGACAACGAAGTTTGGGACTTAGTTGAACTTCTTCCTAACGGCAAAACCGTTGGTAGCAAGTGGCTTGGTATGTGCTTAAATACACATACCCTTTTCCATTAAAACCGGACTTAAATGACAAAAAAACGTACCAAAAATACATTGTATTTGTATGTTTTCACTTATATTGTGCAGGAAACGGATATCCGAGAAAAGGACGAAAAAATCAAGCAAAAACAACAAAACCGAGCACGGAATGGAAAAGCATGGAAAAGACAAAGTCAAATCGAAGCCAAAGACCAAGAAAGTCAAAGTCAAAAGTCAACCCGCAAAAGTCAACAGTCAAAACCGAGCCGATATTGAAGAATACTTAATGGGCCCACCCGAACCCATCTAATGGGCCGGGAAAGCCCATTAGTATACCACTTGAAGACTAAATGGGCCCAATCATTTTTATAAACCATACGGGCCCAAAACCAAATCCAAACCCAATACCCTCTTCAATCAATAAAAGCCCAAAAGAAGTTGGGGGGCCATTTCTGCCCAAACCACAAAGTTATACCACAAGGACCTCTTGTGTAATTGCTTATATAACTCTTGGGGACTCAAACTGCCAATACCCCAAAACATTAACCCTTACAAGGACCAAATTTGCAATAACAATTATAACCCTCGGGGGGTAAACCTGCCATCCCTCAAACTTGTATGACCACAAGGACTTGTGGTGTAATAACACAATACACGTTCAAGGGCCAAACCTGCCAATTCACCAAAATTTCTCCAAAACAAAATTACCCGCCAATTTTAAAATCCCACTGTTTACGCATCCCTGTCCCCTCTCCTCGTACACTGTTCACCATAGTCCAAAACCATCACCTTCACTCACCCCACACCCCACATGGGCTCTTGCCACTCTGGTAATCCTTGAAAATTCTATTGGCTTATGAAAACAAAGCAAAGGATCAATGGCTAAGATCACAAGCTTGGGCTCTACTCAAATCCAAGGGCCAAAATGCATTCTTGGTTCCCCTCACAAAACAAACACACCCTAGTGTCTGCCTCAGCAAACAAGCACAACTAGAAGACGATAGATTAAAGAGAGGGCAAGAACTTTTTTTTTATATAAATAGGGCATTGTAAGCCCATTGGGGCATCTATCTAGTTAGTTTTTACTTAGTTCATTTTTATCAGTATTTTAGAGTGATAGTTAATTTGTAACTTTTTTTAATGAAATTTTAGTTCTCAAGTTTTTCCTTGCCTTTTTAAAGCTTATACAATCAAATATTTTATAATCACAAGTTAACTCTATAAGTCTCTTAAGTTTATATAGTCTGTTTTAAACTTATTCAAAGCTTTTGCAAAAGGTTTTGATAGCTACTGTTTCATGGAGTCAAGAGTTTGGAATTTGAGCTTAATGGATGATAAGCTGAGCAAAGGATGAGCTTATGGGTGCTTAAATTTGCTTATTTATAAGCTGGGTAGGATTTAGAGCTTATAAGGGCACTTTAATCCCTGTTTAGAGCAAGGGATTTGGTAAGTCTTCATTTTCATATTTTCTCATTTTACTGTAGCATTGCTTATTGTAGCTTATCTCTGCTTATTTGAGCTTATTACTGCTTATTTATGATGCCTAGTGCTTATTATGCTTGTTTGATAGTGTAGGAATAATTTGTGCAAGTTTTGTTGTTAACTGTTTTAAATAACTTAATATAGTGCTTATCTGTTTAGCTTATTTTAAGTGCTTATTGCTTTGTAATTTGTGCTTATAATTGCTAAATATTAGTGGTTTAATTTCTGTTTTTCAAAAACATTGCTTAAATCTTTAGGAGTTAGTGTAAAATTTGGTTTTTCATACTTAAAGGAGTGTTTGGTAAAGGAAGCAAAATGGGTCATTTGGGGTTAACCAACCCATTGGTTCACTTTGCCATCTTTGGCAAGTCCTTTTAACTAGTTTTTAAGATTTTC
>BQNB010076604.1:19909-31110 GCA_026074375.1 Tanacetum coccineum
TCTCTTGGCAAGCCTTGAAGAAGGATATTCGTTGCACGAATGTTAGCTCTAAGTCGATCCTTTTCAGGTTGTGAAAGGTCTGCAACCACTTTGTCCCGTTCTGGGCCTAGATAAGGACCATCAGTACCTGAAGCAATCTCATCTCTGCACCGTCCCATCTTGAATGGGCCTTCATTAATAGACTGAAGAATGTACTCTCCATGATCTTTTCCCTTACAATACAACCGAATACGTTGTTGCCATGACTCAAAATCAGTCCTGTCAAGCATGGGAGGGCGGGTATCGGAACCGGCCGTTTGGATATCTTCTGACTGATTGGACATTTTAATTAATTATGAAATGATATGATTGGATCGATCAATGACTAGTGATTGTATGATAAAAGGTGATAGTTTATTAAGTGTTTTCGTGTTTTGGTTTGTTCAGTTGTAAGTTATGAGTTTGAAAGTAGTCTGAGTGTCACTATGGTTGAATATTCACAAAAACAAAGACTCAAACCGCTGGCACAGTAACCAAACCGCTACGAAGAAAAAATTCAACCAAACCGCTGCCAAGACGAAAAATGTCCAGAGGTTTGTTTCCCAAATGACCTTGAGAATAAAGTCTTCAAAAACCTGTAACAAACCGCTATGTGTAAACCGCTGCGACTGGTAAACCGCTATCAATGGTAAACCGCTACGAAGAAAATCTGCCAAACTGCTACGTAAAGATCAAATGGGCAGAGTTTTGTTTCCCAAATCGCTATAAGAAAAATCTTCGAAACCTATAAACCGCTATGGGTACCAAACCGCTACTAGATTATAAATGGTAAACCACTACGAAGATAAGATACTAAACCGCTGCCAAGAAACCAAATGGACAGAGTTTTGTTTCTTAAATTGCTATGAGAAAAATCTTTGAAACCGGTAAACCGCTACCTAGTAAACCGCTACACTAAACGCCAAACCGCTACTGACAAACCTCTGCTTAAAAGGAAAAACTGCTGTCAGAAACGACAAACCGCTGTAACAGTGTACGACTCTGATAAATCGCCAGTACAGTGTACCAAACCGCTACAATAAACACAACACAGAACACCAAACCGCTATGAGGAAAAACAAACTTTTTCACCTAAAAACACCTAAAAATCACCCTTTTAAACGTTTTTGCCTGAATGCTTTTGCACAACTAAGTCCTAGGAGGTTATAACAACTAGAAAAACCTAAGCTTTAACATAAGAAACATCAAAATCTAGGAAACTTAATAAAACAAGCTATAACCTACTAAAACCTAAAGTTTGACCTAAACCAAGCAAGAAAATGCACACACAAACGATCTAATCATCCCATGTGCTCTGATACCAATTGTAGGATATTAGATATCATAACACAATCGAATGGTTAGAGGATTAGCCGAATACTAGAGAGAGAAACAAAGAAAATGCACACTCCTCTAGAGAGAGAGTGTGTGTGTATAAAATGACTAACCACCTCTTCTATAAGATGGAAGAGGCTTATATATGTCTTACAAAAACCGGCCCAGTGGCCTAGTAGATGGGCTTACACGTTGGGTTTAATACCCGGCCCATTACCGAATGTTACACATTAAACGTTAAACTACGAGCTATGATAAACGATAAAATACACGGGGTGACCGAGTCTTTTTTCTAATATCTAACATGAAGTTTTGGTAAGCATTAAATGGGTTGTAAGATATGAACAAAAGAAAATTGTAAAATATAAAGGGTGTAAAGAAAGAAGCCCTCCTTATACTTAGGCAGAAACCGGGTCAACACATATGCTATCAGAAACACTAAGATGTTGTCTGGTATTGAAGATAGTCATCATGGACCCAGTGATGCAATGCACAACCCTCCCTAGCCACTCAAGGTCTCTCAAAAGACTCTTGTTTTATTTCTCACGGAGATAAACGCATTTCTATCGACTTTCTCACTCCAAGTTAGTTGATATTAAAAAAAGGTGGCAATTAGCTCCAGCCTCCGATTACTAAAACCAAAATTGCACTTATTGAGTCTAGAGCCAAAAGAGATCAATATAAATCTCATATGACACAATTCTAAAATACATATGTTGATTCATACACTATGAACACATGTGAGATACTAAGAGTCCTACGCATTATCCTTGTGATATTGCCAGAACATCAGAGTGATACCTCACAGTATTCACAGTGACGATGGAAATCCTACCAATGCCAACATCAAACAAGCAACGCGGCAGGTGACTTGTGCGATTCTATATGAATCAAACTTGTGACAACTGAATATCAATACCGGTTTAGTATATGAATTGATCAATGAATTTGAAAAGATAAAACTGTTTGGCGTGTTAGAAAACTCTTTACTCATTAACACATCAACTGATTTTCTTAAATCAATTTTCAATCTTATGTCTATGGGCAGCCTCACAAGGGTATTTGGACATAGGAAAGCTGAACACAAATTGACGACTCAATCGGGAAGATAGTAACTTACCGGTTCACTCTTACCGTGTTGTCTGCTTTGAGACGCTCCGGTAATGAGAACGGTTAGTGCAACTGCGAAACCATGTCAATGAGATTTTTTTGAATTCTACCTGATCACAGGCAGTATTTATACCAATTAACGGGGAACCGTGGTTATTGCAACCCTATTCGACGAAGTGACAAAGATACTTTCGTCCATATTTGTGCTTATTACTAACCTAAACTTGCAGGTTTCCCGATGGTAGCAGTATCTAGTCCATGACGAGTCGAATTCACAACCACATGCTCATACTCAAAGAAGTAAAGTTTCAAGTATTCAAGAAAGCTCAAGTTACAAAGTCTTCCACTACTCTGATAATCAACATTTTCCTTGAAGACATCAAGTTGTCAAGTTAAAGTCTATTCGAGGAGATTGTTAGCGAGCTTTCAAGGAGATTGTTAGCGAGCTTTCAAGATAATACCAAGAATGAGCATGTTGGCCCAAAGTCACAAGAACACAAGAAGGAAAAGTATTACAAGATAATCAAATGATGAAAGAAAAATTAAGATTCTCAAGAAGTTCAAAATCAAGTAATAAAGGCTCAAGATCACAAGACCATCAAGCATGAAGGAACAAGCTCAAGCATAATGATCAAAGACCACTACATAAAGATGCAAAACAAAAGATCAACTATCACACAAAAAGACTCAAGATCAAGACAAGAAGCTTCAACAATTAATGATCAAGGTCACAAGAAGAGATCTCTATGATCACCCCTTAGGGGGAGATTGTTAGAAATACATAAAGTGTTGATCATTTATGAGATCTCAACGATCGTCCCTTAGGGGGGGTTGTTAGAAATACAGTTTCTAGTGAAGTGACGATCATTATCGATCTCACGAGCCTTTGTAATAGTTAGTCTATAATATGTAATAATTAGTAAGCTAACCGGGCCGGCTTATAGAAAGTCCAAGGAAAGCCCGGCCCGGCCCATATCTTGTAAGTATATTAACCATCTCCACATATGGAAAGGGTGTTGGTTAAATACATTTTCTCATTTCTAGTATGTGTTTTGAGTATGTTTTCCCATCCCTCTCTCTCTAACATATTTATTTCCCTCTCTAGAAATACAAGTATTGGTGTGTGTTTGAAATAAATTAGGTACCTACATACTTCTACCTGTAGCTATGCTAATTCGTGGAGCCTCATCTAAACTGTCAAGATCTATCTGCTCAGCTGTAAGAATTGGAGTTTCAGGATTTGGTTGCCTTCTCCTCGGAATCCTGATGATAGTAGACTTCATTGGAGCACTTGGTTCACCTTGTTTTTCTTGAGGGTTAGGCGGCCTAGGGGGCTAGGTGTCCTATGCGTTCATTGGGTAGACCCAGTCGGCTGTGAGTAAGTCATTGGAACATCTATGCCAAAGTCTACAACATATACCTTGTAATTCTTAGTTTGCTTCATCTCTTCCATTAACATCCACTCTAGAATCCTCATTCCTAGTCCCTTTCTCCAAGAATTGAAACTCGATTTGACAACTTCATCATTTTCAAATCTATGACATGGTTGATTAAGTCTTTTTGGGATGTCAGGATTCTCAATGAGAATGTGATCAACGATAATCTTTGTGAATCTTAGGTAAGGAATTACTGCTATTAGATGCATAAGTGAGTAATGTAGTCCTTCCTAAAGAAGTGCATCATAGTCTACATGCACATTCATTATAATACAGTAGAGCATTTGCATCATCTGAAGTGGCAATTGATCAAAACCTATTTCTCTTGTACTAAGGCATCTCATAAGTATCTTCCTGAGTGTCTGCCATGGTTGAGGTAAGTCAGTAGTTACAAATTGTCCTGCAAGACGAATCCGGTTGGCATAGCCAAGTTCATTAAGAAATGCAAGCATCATTGTAAGAGTATGAGGTTCTTCAAATTCAGCATGGTTGTTGTCAGTTTCTTGAGGCAATTGAAACAAAGTTCGAAGATCATTCAGCGAGAATGTGATTTCTTCTGCATCAACAAAGAACACGAACTTTTTATTAGAATCATCCAACTTGAGAGTATGCCATACTTGTTGAATGTAGATCCATGAAACTAAAGCAGATGCAATCAAAGTGAAGCATAGTGGATGTCGTTTCAGAATTTCTCTAAGAATCTTGCTTAGTGATGGACACGATGGGTTGATAAGATCAATCTTCTTGTTTTCCGATGCCAAGTCGTATTGGTTATTCGGTGGAACAAGTAGATCTCTTGAAAGTACTTGTCTTGGTTGAGCAACGATGAATTATGAATGGTTTACAGAATGTGTTAGATAAAAAACAATTAATTAATAACATTTTTTGTCTCTTTCCGCTCTGTCTGTTTTATATGTTCGAGCAATTCTTTTTGAACATTTTTTGATCAATTTCTTTCTCATATGCTTATATCTTGCTTTTTCGAGCACATGCCATACACTTTATTTGCATTATTCTTTTGATTTCATTTGTATCTTCTGGCAATTCTTTTTTGAACATACTTTGATTTGCTTTTTCAGGTATGGTTTTTATATCTCCAACTGTTTGAGTTTCTCACCAAAAAGCTTTGTGTAATGATACTATTTCAAAAATAATGAAGATATACTATGATTTTGAACAATACCCCGTTTTGAAAATTTTAAGAGATATCCTTCATATTCTCAAAACATTTGTGAAAGAGTACCACTTTGACAACATAGTTACAACTTCTTAAGAGAAAATGAGATTTCACCAAAAATCACTTAATTATGTTTTCAAAGATTTGTAATCAAGAATATAGTTGTAGAATGAAATTCTTTTATAAACCAAACGGATGGTCACTAAGCCGCTACCACATTTTAAAATTTAGAAAACGGTCGAAATCGGATGCAACTTAGACCATTGACGCAATTGAATAGAGAATAACTTGTCATAAGCTAAATCATTAATATTCTACAGTACATTCAGAATCCGCTTTTTCTCTTAGAGGAAGGGTATAATCAATACGAAGAACAAGACTCACGCTGACATCTTTGAAGATGTGTATTTGCTTGAAGGATCACTTAGACGCACAAGAACGTATACAACACTTCAAATCTTGAAGGCGATTGTTTAGAGATCGAACAACAATTACTTGATGTCGAGGCGGAAGCGGGTTATACAATCTCACTTTCCGATGAAGAAATCACTCTAGATGAACAAGCTCGGTCAGGTTCCGAAGACTCCCAATAAGACCTCACTATCCAATGTATTAGCTTTCCGATGAATAAATTATAAATCGCTCAATGTATTAGCTTTGTGTTTCTGGTAGTTTATGTTTAATGTATTATGTGTTTATTTAATAAAAGTTGAAGTTTATTGAGTTTATTATATATAAAACGTGAACAGAAAAAAAACCGAAAACCCGAGCACCTTAGTCACCGAACAACAGCTAAAAAAACCGGTTTTTAACCGGTTTTTCCCACCCTAACCGGTCCAAACCGGTTAGTACCGGTTTGGGTTTTCCCCCTCAAAATCCAACCCGACCCGAACCGGTTTTTGGTAATAACCGGTTTGACTGGGTTTGACCAAAAAACCGGTTCGGTTCGGTTACTAACCGATTATGGCAAAAAAACCGTTATGTACACCTATATACGGATGTACGTCTTTAGATTGGAATATATGATATATCTTATATCTAATTAGTGTAACATTGTTCATACTGTAAAAAAGGGTTTAGAGATATAATTTGTGTCTTGTATTCCTCAAAACAATTGATACAATATATAGGAGTGTACGGACTATTCTAGAATACGGGCTTGAGCCCAATACATAATGACCATTAATTTGACTGGCATAAATAACTTTGAATGACATAAATAACTTTGACTAATCATACATAATTGACTTTGACTAATCATGGACTAACACATATGAATAATCATAATGTCTGAAGATTCACCTGTTCCATAATAATTTACGTAATTTATCCTGTTTACAACATTCGTTATAAACGCATGTTACATTGATTTAAAAAACAAATTATACAACTAAGTATAATAATTGCAAAAATTGTAGTTTCATTTTTTCTGGACCACGCATTACAAATTATTGTCCCAAATTTTCTTTTTCTAAAGGTGGTAGAAAACGTTTACTAGACTTATGCTTTACAAGACTTTAATAAAAAAGGACATGTACCCCTCCTGCCCACTCAAAAGTAAAAAAAAGGTACAAAAGATTTTTTTTTACCCTTTTTTTTACAGTATAAGACAGTTTATATCAGGTTATGTTCCGTATTTTTTGACAGTTTCATGTTTTTGACTTGTTAAACTTTATAATTTTTATTCCGCAGTTTCAGTTTCACAGTTTTATAATATAAACAAAATTATAAAAATTTAAAAAAATATAAAAAGATAAAAAAAACCGAAAAAACAGGGGGTTACAAATGGCTTTTTAAGGGGTACGAATAACATAAGCCATAACTGAGACATGCACTTCGATCAGTGGGTTGTGAGTTGTGACCCCATTGTATTGTTCTTTTTGTACATGTATACTGTATATGTTTCTTTTGTCAATATGTATTTTTTTATTTTTGGTTTTTCTAGTAATTGGGTACGTACTCGAATACATATAGTGAAAAAATAAATTCCCTTATGTTTGCACTAAAAAATCACCCATCAAGAACAAGTTCTTGATATTTTCTTCGGTTCTTTTGTATGTGTATCTTTCTTTTTTTTGTTTCACGTGTGTTATAAAAAGACATAAAAGGGTCCGTTAGGCAGGGGCGGGCCTACGTTGTACCAAGGTGGTTCCTCGGAAACACCTTAGAAACAAAAAAACTTCAGTGCCGATGTTGTGAGTTTTTAAGGTACCTACCTTGGTTTGAAGTTGGGAACTGAACCACCTTGCGTGGGTGAGAATGTGTATTTGCTTGTGATCATCAGTGATTACTTTAGTGCTGGGAAAAAGGCACCATGCCACAATGCCTGTAAAGTATTTATCTTCTTCACGTTTTTTCCTGTTGCCAAGATAATATCTTCTTTCTATATACTCTAGATTTTAATTTACTACATCTCTGTACTGAACATACTCGTTATAGTGATAAAGTAGGCTAATAAAAACGGAGTAAACCCATACATGAATAGTTATCTCATGAATCTCGCTTTCTAGTTAAACAAAATAGGCCCAATATTATACATACGTAAAGAAGATTAAGAGAGGCCCAGAGCTCTAAACAAAAGGGCTCAATGGTTCACTCTTTGATTTTGATCTTACTTTTCTAATTTTTTTCTTTCTTAAACTTAGGATTTGAAGAATTAATCTAAAATATATTCATCATATAACAGCTCTTTTATTTAGTTATTTATTCAGCAGTTTTATCATCTTTTTCTTTTATTACATAGAAAAATAAACACAAATCTGTGGCATCTCCAACTATGTTTATTCAGTAACTACAGAAACATAATATTCACTTCAAATTTTACAAACATAAAGTCTGATGCAAATGTTTTTTCTTCTCATCGTAGTAATTAAACACATGTAATAGAAGCTAACTGGTGTTGTTATTCTCATCATGAATCATAAAGGTTTTATTTTGCACACGACGTACAAATAATAATATTACAATTAAAACTACCGAAATGCTAGAGACGAAGTACAAACAACAATAAAAATCTTAACTGATACAAGGATTGACAAAGAGCAAACTCAACAGGAGTTCTTACCAAATTTTGAAAAGTTGTATATAGTTTAAAAGGTAGCTCGTTATCAAGATTGTTGAGAAGAATCCAATCGGAAAACCGATCCATGTTCCTTCCCAACACATCCATGATAGATCCTCGTCTTCCTCGACTCTTCCTTCCGATGATGGAATATCCTCCGGACATTTTTTATTAATCTGCATACCGCATAATTCACTATTGTTTTGAAAACCCAACGCATCCATAGTGTCCATTTTTCGACCACAAGGAATTTTACCCATCAACATGTTGTTACTCACATCTAGAACTGTGAGTTGGCCAAGCTGATCTAGTGATTGGGAAATCGAACCCGATAGTTCATTATGTGAAACATCGAAGCTCTCTATTGACGTTAGATTGCCAAGTGACATTGGAATGTTCCCAGAAATCTTGTTGTGTGATATGTTGAGCTGTTTTAAAGCTTTGAGATTTCCTAATGATGCCGGTATTTCACCAGATATATTGTTGCCCGACAAGTCCAACAAAACAAAGAAATGAAGGTTTCGTAGCTGTTGAGGATATTTCTTCCAATTCACTATTAAGTCTTGAAGCACGTCTTCAATCACATCCCTTGTGGGATAAGAAATACGATTTGATGATGCTGACATATTCATTCTTGGAAGGCTTGCTATCTGTCGTGGAATTCTTCCTGTTAGGTTGTTCCTGGAGAGATCAAGAATTCGAAGAGAAGTGCACTTGGAAATACTGTTCGGGATAAATCCATTGAGGAAAGTGTTTCTTAGGATAAGGATTTCAAGAGTAGGGATTTGAGGGAGAATATCTTGTAAGTTTCCCGTGATAATGCTGTTATGAAGATCAAGAACTCTAAGGTTGACTAATTTAGTCAAATTAAAAGGCAGACTGCCAGAAAACTTATTCCCGCCTAAATAAAGAATTTCGGTTCTTTCAGGAAAATTCGCCGGGATCTTGTTAGACAATGATAAACCCCGTTGGTAACACTTTATTATCCACTACTATTTATAGATTACAAAAGTAGCATAAACCTAATCCTAATGGACCCAAAGCCCACATACCGGACTTGGGCCAACTTATTCACTAAGACTCCCCCGCAGTCCGAGCGGCGAAATAGCAAAAGCTCGGACTGGAGTAGCAAACTAGAAAAGAAAAACCAAAACATTAACGGAATAAAAGCATAACTTGTTGGTGAAAGTTCGGACAGATCTTCAAACAGCAACAAAATCAAAGCGTCACACACGAACATAATTAGTCGTTGAAGAAATCCGCCAACATGCGGAGACAAATCTTCAAATGAACCGATAAACATAGATAAAACAAATATTTTTTTTATATACGGGATAACCCAAAGTATCCCGAAACATAAAGGATAACCCAAAGTATCCTAACAATTGTGTGGATTTGTGACCTTAGCACAAATCATCAACACAAATTACGAGATAAACCAAAGTATCCCGAACCAGGATAAACCAAAGTATCCTACCGGAGAATAAACCAAAGTATTCTTTTAAAAACATTACATGATAAAAAAAACTTTTTTTTTTTGAAAAAATAAAATAAAACAAACAAAAAATTTTTTGCCGGTGGCGAGCTAGCCCGGTATGGTGACGAGGGAAGTGGCGAAGCCACGTAGGAAGTGGCGAGCTCCCTCGCCACCATACCCTACCCTCTTACCACCAACAACTTTTACATCCCAATTCCACGAATAAAAAACGAGACCCCAATAGTGAGCCCACCAAACTGTTGTAGCCTTCTTTGGTATCACATAGAGATTGGATCAATTTTGGACTTGGTTTAAGCAAAGGCAGCAAACAACATTAATGAAGGTCGACTGACATGAGTTTTAGGGTTCGGCACAACAATTTTTTTTAATGAAGGTTAAAGGGGTTTGACGGGGTGGTTTAGGAGGCGGCTCAACATAGCCACCTAGGTCTGAGGACCAGACCCGCTCTGATACCATGTTAGACAATGATAAACCCCGTTGGTAATACTTTATTATCCATCACTATTTATAGATTACAAAAGTAGCATAAACCTAATCCTAATGGACCCAAAGCCCACAGACCAGACTTGGGCCAACTTATTCACTAAGAGATCTTACCAGAGATATCATTGCCGGATAAATCCAAGAAAAAACTATCATTAGCTCTGAATCTTGAAAATTGTTCCGTGACAAATCAAGACTCAAATAGGCGAGGTGGGATTTGTCCGCTGAGGTTGTTATCTGAAAGAAACATATATTGGATGTTGTTCATCTCCGCCAGCCAATGTGGGAATCTTCCCTCCAATTTATTCCCGCTCAAATCAAGAGATTCCAATTCTTTCTGTAAATCCATTCAGGAATTAGGCCTGGAATTCCACAAGAAGTCATTGAGATCTCTATAAGACTACATCTTTGATCAACCTTAGTTGTGTTGTTCCAAGTCAAGTTGCTTCCCTTTTCGCCAATGTCTAATACCATTAGAGTTCTGATTTTAAATAACCAGCACTACAAGAAAAAGTAGAACAGGTGACGATGATTTCCCGGGCGACAATTGTCGCCCGGGAAACATCGCTAAACGACAAAAATGCGTCCTACGTGGCACCAATTCTGAAAGACTTTTAAGTCAAAGTTTGAACATAGTTTCCCGGGCGACATGTCGCCCGAGATACATTGGTTAAAGATTGACCCAAAAGATCAATGAAAAATTGAGCGGCAAATTTTCCCGCTCACCTTTCCCGGGCGACATGTCACCCGGGATACTATTTAATAAAACTTCGCTGGGTTTAAATAAACAATTAGTGCTAATTATTTTGTTTGGTGACGTGGTCATAAGTTTCTCGAGCGACATGTCGCCCGGGAAACTTTTTATTAAAATTTAATGATACTCCTGGAGTCAATTTTTCCATCTCACTTTTCCCGGGCGACATTTCGCCCGGGATTATATATTTTATTAAAAAAAATAATTCTGCTTTTAAATCATTATTATTTATAAAATATATTTTATAATTATATATTTTATAAATAATAATTTATAAAGATACTTATAAAATATATAATTATTATTTAAAATATATAAATACTAAAAAA
>BQNB010076605.1:0-31109 GCA_026074375.1 Tanacetum coccineum
ATAGTCAGTTGTATTTATACATCTTGGCTATCATCCGTTATAGGCTGCAAAGATCTATTCATTTAGGGACTCACAATCATCACAAGAAGCAACAGCACTAAGATCTACATCCTAGGTTTCATACAATCATAAATGAACACAATAGGAGGTTTAGCCAAGCATGTTATAGATAAAGCAAGAACAATAATGAATCAAACAACACATAGACATATTGAATGATTAAGATAATCTTACTTGATTAAAACCATGAATTAAAGGAAGTGCAATAGGGTTTTGAGGCCCTAAAATCGTCCCTAACAGCTGCTAAACGAACTAGGGTTCGGCCCTAAAATCATCCCTAACAGCTGCTTAAAAAGGATTTATATATATAGGAAAATCGTTTTGACGGCGTCGCGTTTTATTCGTGAGGCCGCCGTGAGTAGAATATTCTAGATCTTGGGATGGGTCGTGCGAGCTGACGCCATCGTGAGATGTTGTGACACCGTTATGGTGGGAATTGTAACGGCGTCACGTGTATTTTGTGACGCTGTCTCCAGCCTCTGAGTAGAATTTCTTGAGAGATGTTGTTGTAGGTCCGTAGTCTTTTCCGTTTCTTCTCTAAATGAGCCCAAGTCACGTGTATTTCCTCCAAATGCCTTCCAAATATTTAATACCTGAAAAGGAACGATTAAGTACCTATTTTGGGCATAAATGCATGATTTAGGGGGTTAAACGACCCCGAAAAAGTGTATAAAATGACACCTCATCAAATACCCCTACACTTGGGATTTGCTTGTCATCAAGCAAATGGGCTTTTCTACCTAGACAATAACAATATGAGGGTCATTTTTACCTACTCTTTAAAAGTATTTTACAATACAACCTTCTAGACCTTGTAAATAAAAGCACGGAAAGTATATACTAGCACCTCACATAAGTGTTTAGGATTCTCTCTTTCACTCGGGTGTATAATAAATTATAACATAAAGGGGGAAACAGAAAATCAACACTCATTACCTGTCATAGCATATAAATTACTATAGGCTTGGTAAATGATCAAACCTCCACCGCTAGGTGCAAGCATTATTCATTACTATCTAAGAGGTCTTTTAAAAGGTTGTGGGGTGTAAGAGTAAGATAACATATAATGGAAACGGAAATGAATAGGAACAATGGGTGGCTTTGGTGAAATTTTAAGTGGAACGGTTTAGCCTAATTATTTTACACGAATACACGCAGGATTGGTTGATAGCCAATACGTACTCGGTACGAAGTATAGACAAACTCTACACAAGTCTACATCAACTCTTTCTTTTTCGTTTTTCTTTTGTTTAATAACAAATACAAGCACAATGGGGGTTTATTAATAACACTGTACCCCTACACTTGAGCATTTCAAACATCTCGAGTATTTACAATCTAACAATGACTTCTCAACGGATTTGAGGTGGATCAAAATAATATGAAGATCATTTGACAGACATATGGGGGTATTGACTTAACTTTTCTTCTCCATTCTTTCACGAAATAAATGCTACCATGAATCTTAATCGTCCCATAACAGTATTTACAAGGATAAGGACTTAGCAACCGTGTACTCAAATAATTAACTTGGGTTAAACACAATAATGTACTAAAAATGAGTATATACAAGGTAGGCTAAGGTGATTTGGGTGTAACGATTGGTTAAGGGTGACAAAGTTCAACTATTACATACTTTCAGAATAGTCTATTCAGGAATTCCTAGAAATCCTCTTTCGGTCGTTCCGTAATACAAAGATAGAAGAAACATAAAAAAGGATAGGCTCAGAGGGTTGTACTAGGGGTATCCTGCACTAAAAATGAGTGCATGGTAAGGGTGTGGGATAGTTATATGATCGATGTGATCATAATAATAATTACATGTTTAAAACATGGGTTAGTCCCAATGCCTCTTATCAAGCAAATCCTAATACTTACTATGTGATCTCAAGATGCATCACAAAAACAAGTTCTGGAATTTAATATACTACCGGTACACTCTTATAATCCTAAAGTAACAGATACCAATGTTTCAGAAAAGGCGACAAAACCACGCATACATATCCGTAACGACGAAATAGATACACATGATTGCTCAAAGCCTTAACTCAAACAAGCTAAAGGTATAACATCTAATGGTGAACCTCACATTGTGGGGGTGGAATTTTGAGGGTTTTTTGTGCTAGTCATATAAATTCCTATCCATGAGACGCTATTAATACTCAATTTTTGTTGGAATGTGTCATAAAAAATTAAATTTGGGTAAAAATTACCTCTTTATGTTATGTTTCGATATATTACCCATCATTTTAAGGACAAAGCAAATGAAAAATGAAAGAATAGTTTCGAACTTATTTTCCCCTAACACTTTAGTTTAACATTGACCCCAATTTTTCTAGTAGACTACCCTTAAAAACAAAAAAGGAAAAAGAAAACAAGTAAAAGAAACTAGTTCTACACCCGACTGTTTTGCTCATAATAGATAAGATAACATGGCGATAACTGTTAAATTTTAACTTCAAAAATCATCCATGAAATCATCATAAGATCTTCCAAAGCTTCTTCCATCAATATAACCATTAATCAAAGACAAAGACAACTATCCAAGCATAAAATGGCATATACATAATAATAAGACAACTGAATTTAGGGTTTAACTCATAAATCAATAAAAAATAGGATGATAGATTGTTAAACTCATTAGTTTTGCAGTTTTAGTAAAATGAAAGTACATATTTAAATGAGATGTGCAAGTTTATTTTTGAAAAATAATTAAAAACCTTTAAGTTTTCCTGGCCTGGGGCATAGGATGCCGTCGAGGGTGATTGTACCGTACACACCCGTCACAGGTATCAAAGTCCGGCCTACGCCGTGGTAAATCGTGACACCCATCTCCACAATTTGTGGAAAATAACGAAATTTTGGTTTTTTGATGAGAAATAGTTCTTACGCTTGATACCATAAGTTAAATGTCCTGACAAAGAGCTGTGGTCAATAAAACCAGAGATTTAACAAATCAATCATATGAGACATCGGAAACTAACGGCAAATTAAACTAACAATTCATTAACATGTTTAAATTTGGCTCAAAAGCCGATAAATTCCCTTACACTTATTAGTTGGGCCAAATACCTTATGAGTGAAATTAAATGAGGTTAAAGACAACAAAGCTGATTACAAGATATTCAAACATAATAACACAAACTATAAAGAATTAATACACACATACAATTCCTAATATGGCGGAAAAGTAAATGGGTTTGCCTCCAAGAACGCTATTTCTTTATTAACGAGAGTCTGTAGCTAGACTCGAAAGTCACACTGTCCTATGATGACATCCTCCATCATCATCAATTCTAGTTTAGTATTGGGTCCAAGCTCTACGCAATTCTTTTAAAAATCCTAGTATCTTGCTCATAACTACGTTACGCTCTTCTCTTTGTCTTCTATCATTCCTAAGATAGACGAATTGGTATGCTCTTGTTCCAATCTGATAGTAATCAATTGTCTTGTCCTTATGTTGCAACTTCATCGATCCCGTTAATGAATCTTACTACACCTTTAGTGTGGTCGGAGAGTCATGTTGATATTCAATAAAGTTTTCCTAGTACAACTTTGATAGCCTTGGTCTATGATTAAACTAATATCTTCATAATCATAAAGTCTACGTATAGGTGAAGTTCCTACAAGAGTATGCATTCCCTTAAATCCTCTTGTAAATTGCTAACTCCCTCATTTCGGATTTTTTCCCCTTAGGGTCAATGTTCGTCTCTATGCTCTATTTATACATCATTCGGAGTCATGAAAATTTAGGGATTATGTCAATGTAGGCTTTTTCAACATGCACATGCCCAATGTTGCATGGTATTTTGAGGTTCGATGGGTGTCCTTCTATAATGATAGGGTTCCGTAGAAATATTGAAGGGATTGGGCCACACATGAGCTACTTGTGATATGCGAGTTTACTCCTAGTCAGGAATATGTAGAAATACTTCACTTCTTGTACTCTTGCTTCGGGTTCCTCCATGTGGGAATTGTCATATTGTTGGGACTTAAAAGACTTCATGGATTCTTAGAAGTTACTGCTGCTCTGGTATATAATGGAAATTATGCTAAGTGGTTAGTACTGGTAGTATAATGTTACCATTGCTAGTTACGAACTGTTACAAAATTAATTCTGATAGCAAACATTTACCTGCTGTTATGTTTTGAATTTAAGACTGCTCGTTTGAAGACTAAAATATAAGCAAAATAGTTATTGCTGTTATAGTAAATAGTGTAAACTTGCTATATAGGTTACTACGTTATAGTGTATATTAAGTAAATGCTATTACTAATATTACTACTGCTTATATTAGTATTGCTGTGTTTTGAAAGATTGCGTGTTTGAAGACTATCTACTGTCAAGACGATAAAGACGTATTAAAGAGATAAAGATCGTTTGGAGAAGAAGAATGCGTATGAAGATATGTGTTGAGATATTTATGTACAAGATATGCATAATGTATTTATTTAGAAGATTACGTTTAGTAAATATAGTGTAAAGTCGACTAGACTCCTTAGATCTATAAAAGTAGGCTCTAGGGCCTTATTAATATATCATCATAGACAGAGATCTCTCATAATCTCTACACAACACGAGCCAGAAAGTTAACAGAAAAACCACATACATAGATCCAAAGATTAAGAGCTTGTAACTTCAAGTTGACACCCTAGTGCTAGGATAAGTCACTCGTGAATACATCATTAATAATATCTGAAGCGTTTATAATTACTTCTATGTTTTCATTCATTCAAGTTTACTGTTTCATTGATATATCTTCTAGATATTAAAGAGTAGATTTTGCATACTCTTTGATATTCACACAAAGTTTTTACTATTGTTATTTTGGATTTAACCAAGGTAACATACTCTTTACAAGGTAAGGAATCAATATAGATTTGGGATCAACAAGTGGTATCAGAGCCTTACTTTGAGAAACTTTGATCTATAAGACATGGACTTAGAATCTACAAATAGTGGTCCCTAATTGCAAAGCATCCAATACTCCAATTTAGGGAGAATGAATGTGGGCAATAGCGGATTAAGCAGTACTTCTAGAATCCAAGACTATGCCACTTAGGAGTGATAGAAAATGGGAGATTCATTTGTCTTAATATCTCAAACACCTGAGGAGAATGGATACCAGTACAAGATGTCTACACCTGCAACTGGCAGAAGAGTAAACCAAGAAAACGAATGATTTCAAAAAGCCTAGTGAGTTTGTAACTCGTGGCACTTTCCAAATGAACATCAGACTAACTTTCCAGTCAGTATCGCAGATGCTAAATCTAATGCTTCTAGCCATGAAACAAGATTTGAGGTAATGCAGCCTACCACGAAACTCAGAAGAACTCTCTTGAAGCAACAATAGTGAGGAATTTCAATGCAACAAGTTGTCAAGAGTCACTTGACTCTATTTTCAATAGGCTTCAGAAAGATAGTCATATACTAGCTATCTTGGGTGTGATGATTTACGCCAAGAAGATTTCACCTTAAAAGTATTAAGCATCTTACCAAACATGAGTGGAATACTCCACTAGTTTTTCTGATAAATAAGCCTGAATTGAGACTAATGATTAATAGATGAATTTGAACACAAATTTCAATAATTTGTGAACAAAAGATAATATAAACGGTTTACATAATCCATGTGGTCAAAAAACTTGGCCTTCTTGTCGCGCCAAGCTCTAGCAATACAATTAAAAGCTAACACTAAGCTTCTCACCAAGTTAGTGCTGCTAGCTCTAGTGTTAATACTGTCAGTTCACAAGTTTCTAGCACACTTCAAAAAGTGTCAGATAATAATAATTGGTGTATGCTTCAGGGGTGAAAATCCAAATGGTTCTAATGTCCTACATCAGGACTTAGAGAAAATTCATGAAGATGATTTGGAAGCAATGATCTGAAGTTGCTCTCTCTTTGCCTAAGTGTGAAGAGCAAAGAAGTACTATCAAAAGACAGGCCATAAGATTTTCCATTAAAGTGTAATGAAAATTGTTGGAAATATAAATCAAATGTAAATGTTGACAACTGTCTAGTAAGTTATTACACTTTTGCCACAAGATGTAGAAACACCACAGTAAGCCAGAAGGAAGGTCAGTTCAAAAATCAAGACAACACCAAGAAGCAATGAACCAATGAAGACACTTCAAAGGCAATGTTGGCTATTGATGGTGTAGGTTTTGATTGGAGTGACATGGCAGAAGAACAAGTTTAGATAAACATGGCTCTAATGGCATTTTCAGACTCAGAGGTATACACTGATAAGACTTGCTCTAAAAATTGTTTGAAAAACTATGATTCTCTTAAGAAACAATATGATGATTTGGTTGCTAGAAAAAAATGAAACTGAATTAGGGCCAATCACTATAAAAGAGAACTAGATCCGTTAAGACCACAACTTGGTACCATATAAGAAGAAAAGAGTTTCTATTTAGTGAAAGAAGTGTTGTCCTTAAAAGGAGAAAGTAAGGAAATCAAACAATGAAATTAATGCGCTTAAACAAGGTAGAAAAAACTTAAGCAAGAAAAGGTGCCATGATTTAAAATGAGAAATTACAAGAGCCTTATCAGACTATAACAGTTGTTAAGAGTCATAAAACGTGACAATAGTAAATAGGGTTTGGATTAGTTGCATTCCCTACCTTTATTCATTTAATTTATAATAACCTAACAACTAGATCTGACCTATTCTGGTCTTGAAAGAAATTCAAAGAACTGAATTCAGAGACTAAGTCCCGAGGAAATAGCAAGAAAAGAGACGAAAGTTACTTTGTGAAAGACGAGTCAAGATAATTCTTCTACAGGAAAATTCTGATAAGTCCTTTGTAGACAGAACAAGTCGTACAAGTCAAAAGTGTACTTTGTTGCAGTTGTAAGATCTAACACTAGTAAGAGTGTTAATGAAGTAGAACCTAAGAAAGTTAGGAAGAATAATGATGCTCCAATTATTGAGGATTGGGTGTCAGATGATGAAGAAGAAATGAAGCCTAAGCCTAACTGAAAAGAAAAATTGTTATACCTACCGCTGCTAAGAATGAGTCTGTTAAACCTGAAAAACTGAGTTAACAAAGTCATTTAGGTAGGCAAAATAGTATAGAGTCACAATATCCTAGGGGAATCAGAGGATTTGGGAATAGCACAGAAGTCTATCAACTAGGAAAAGATTTGGGTGATGTATAAAAAGGCTTGCTTTAAATGTGGGAGTTAATCATTTTTCAGTATAATATGTCATAAACTCAAAGAAGAGACATAAACTAAATAGAAAGAATTTACAAATAGTGCATGCCAAAAACACACTCCCTAATTACTCAGGAATAATCTCCAAAGCATTTTAATTGAACACAGGCCTCGCCTACTTAAAGACTGCTAAGAGGTCAGTTTATACTGCTACACCCAAAACAAACATTCATATGCTAGAAGACCTAAAACTCATTTTTATAATCACACAATCTACTAGATCCAAAGCTCTTTTATAAGAAACGCACAATAACTAACAGGGCATTTTTAATCAGAATGTAAATACTGTAGGCCTAAGGAGTTTTTTCCTGCGAGTCATACATATCACCGGTTTATATACTATTCAGGCCCAGAGAATTAATACTAGGCTAGGCAAATAGAACATCAGTTAATGCTGCCAGGGCAAATGGGTTCAATGCTGTAAAGTCCTCAGCATATTGGGTTTGGAGACCTACCAAATCTAATGGTGCATCACTTGCTTTTAAAAGACAAAACTACATTTGATGCACTCTCGGGAGGCCAATCCAAGTCAGTACATGGCTTAGGTCCCCTAAAGACATCTAATTTGTTTATTCTCTGAGTGCAGGGCAATCCACAACATATGATACATGATTTGTTGACAGTAGGATGCGCAAGCACATGCCTGGTAACATGGCCTGATCTCAATGATTTCCAAGCAGTTGTGATGGAGGTTATGTTCATTAAGGAGGTCTTATGGTGGTATAATCCTGGTAAAGGAAACTCTTAAACTGAATAAACTTGATTTTGAATAATGTATACTTTAGCAATAGTTAAAATCAATCTTTTTAGTGTCGCACAGATGAGTGTGACAAAAAGAACTATGATCCTTTTTTACAAATACTAATGTCTACTCTTGTCTCCAAATTATTAAGTTGCCTGTGAAAAAATCAGTAAGATACTTCTTACAATTCCTCAGAAGGGACAATATGGACATTTTGATATGAAAAAATTTTTCTAAAGGAAAGTATGACTTGTCTTGGATGCAGAAGGCACATTAAGACTGAATCAAAGCTTTGCGCATAAAAGACTTTGGCCATAATAATGTAAAAAACCTAAATAAGCTTGTTCAGGATCATCTAGTAAGAGGATTACCTACAAAACTTTTGAAAGACCAAACTTGTTTGCCTGTCGTAAAAGAAGCACACAACTCTCTTCTGTAAGTTTAAAGTTCGTAATCCTATTTACTAAGCCTTTTGTTTATGCTGACATATAGATTTGTTTATGGTCCAACCGTTTGTGAGTACTTATGCATAAAAGTATTGCGTATAGTCCACTTGAGAGTATAGTAGATTTACATGGTTTCATTTTTAACAACTAAGAATACCATGAGATCTAAGAGATTTATCAAGAAATAGAAAAACCCCTAGAGGATAAGAAAGTAAAAACTATATCTGATAAGTGATAATAAAATAAGTTTAAGAACAGAGTATAGATGATTTTTGCAAAGAAAAAGTATTAAGAAGAATATATATGTAGCGAGGACCCTCAGCAAATTGGTGTTGCTGAGAGAAGAAATAGGACACTCATGTGAGGCTGCTAAGAACAATGTTGAGCTGACCTAAGAATTACCTACCACAATTTGCAGACAGTTCAACTGCTTGTTAATGTACAAAAACAAGGGTTAGTATTCAATGCCTCATAACAAGACACCTTATTAACTTTTTAGAGGTTTTTAAACCAGCTCAAGCTTATTTATGAGACCATTTGTTTCTGTCATGTTACTATTCCTAATAACTTTGGATATTTTAGGCAAGTTTCGATGAGCAAAAATGCTGAAGGTTTCTTTTGGATACACTTGAGTAGAAAAGCTTTTAGGGTAGACAAATACATAACTAGAGGGTAAAGAAAACATTCAATATTGAGTTTTTAAAGAAAAGCTATATAGAAGGGACTGTCCAAAATGACTGTTTTGCATATTGAGACTCTCTAACCCTATCCTATGAAATAATGTACCAGTTACTGCAGGTAACAGTTTCTAATACTCAAACAGGGTAACATCAAGACAAACAACAAGATTGCTAGTGATCCAATTATGGAAAGATACTTTCAAACCTTTGATTCGACCTATAAAGAATGATTATAATGGTGAAACCAAAAAACTGCATGAGAATGCGCACAAAGCAAGTTGAAGATGGTCTAAATAAGGAGAATGCTGAACAAGAAAGGTTTTTAGATGATAGCAGTTCTAAAGATGTTAATGATGTTGGGTAACAAGTTAATACTATCAGTCTTGATGTTAATATTGGTAGTCTTAGACTTAATGTTGTTGGTCCATCAGTTAGTACTGCTAGTCCAAATGAAGAAGACAGTACTCAGAGTACCAAAGATTGATTTGGGAACATTACAAATTCCTATATTGTTCCAACAACCACTCCCAATACAAGAATTCATGAAATGATCTCCAATTTACAATAATGATTGGTGAAGTTAGTCCATCTGTTCAAGACCACGAATAATGTTAAAACCTACTTTTTATACAAGGTTTCCCCCATGAAGTGTATAGAGCAATAAACACATGATACCCTAAATTACTATATGGTTTATATCTTGGTTTCTATCACAGATTGAACAACAAGCATTGCTAAAGCTCTAGTCTGAGTTAATCTAGGTGGAAGCAATGCAGGAAGAACTTCGCAATTCCAAACTTCAACAAGTTTGGATAGCTGGTGGAATCTCCCTAATGGAAAAGAACATTGGAACCTAAAAGGGTCGTCAGAAACAAAAAAGATGATAGGAATTAAGATTAGGAATAAACAAGGTTATTGTACAGGGTCATAGATAAGATTAAGGAATTGAATTATGTAAGAATGATTGCCAACCTGTGCAAGAATTGAGCAATAAATATTGTTTTTTGGCCTATGTGTCTTTTATGGGTTTGCTGTAAATCAAAAATGGATGTAAATAAGCTTTCTTATATGGTAACTCACTAATAAGAAAGTCGATTACTCAACACCAGGCATTTAAAGATCCTGACCTCCAGACAAAGTTTACAAGGTGGTTCAAGGCACTTTAATGGTTTGCATCAACACAAGAGCATAGGGGGGGAGGGGGTATAATGAAACTTTGGCTAACTGCTGTTGAGCAATGGTTTAAAAAGGGCTAAATGAGAGATTAGAACATTATTTAGTAAAACAAAAAGAGATATTTTGCTTGGATAGGTCTATGTGATGAATTCTTTGGCTCAACAACAAGGATTATGGTAATGCTTTGAGAAGCTAATGAAAGATAAGTTTCAGATGAGTTCTATGGGAGACTAACTTTATTTCTAGGCTACAAGACAACAGACAAGGAAGAATGGAATATGTTATAAATCAGACAAATATGTACTAAAATTTTGAAGAAGTTTAACTACTCTAATGTGAAACTGCTTCAACTCCTGAGTTTATTTGGAAAAACATTGGTCAAAGGATGAGATGCTTGAATGATGTTGATGTACATCTTATAAATCTATGATTTGGGTCTTTCATGTATCTCACAGGCATCTAGACCAGATATCATATGTGCATATGTGCATGTGCTAGATTTTCAATTACATCCTAAGACAACACATCACTTAACATTCAAAAGGAATTTTAGATATTGAAAAGCAAACCAAATTTAGGTCTTAAGGTAATTCTAAGGATTCTCCATTGAACTGTTGCTTATACTGATAGTGACTATGGCTGGAGCAACGCTAGACCAGAAAGTCTTACAACTGGAGTTTGTTCAATTTTTTAGGAAACAGTTGATATCTTGCAGTGTAAAAAGCAAACTATGTTGCTACTTATCTACAACTAAGCTGAATATTAATGTTATGCTAGTTGTTTTAACAAGTACTCTGATTCAAAACAATGCTAGATTATGGGTACAATTTCATGAACACTATCATTAATATTAACAATAACAGTTACTATTTTACGATATTGAAAATTCCTCATTTTAACATTTCTAAAACAAAAACATATAAAAGATTCCATGGCATCATTTTATAAAGATTCAACACTACAAAGTTAATAAAAATGGTAAAATTCATACTGATTTAAATTTGTCAGAATCTTCTTACAAAAGGTTTTGATGCAAGCAAATTTAAATACCTGGTCTCAAGTATTGGAATGTTAATTCCTTAACTGTCTATATCTCTTTATGCTTTTGAAAAAGTTTTGTAAAGGATTAATACTGTTAGTTTTCTCAATTAATACTGCTAAGTATAATTAAAACTATTAGTTATACTTAAGATTGTTTGTTGAAATTGTTATGTCATAGTTAAGTTTGCTAAGAAGAAATGTTTGGAGTTTTTTATATTTGCTATGAACTAACATTGCAACAAATCATTTGACTACGTAGTTGTATGGATGCTTCATCTTTGGAGAAAGTAATGTCTTTGTTCACTGTGTTTAACTTTATCCATGGTTGAATTGCAAAAATTATTAGATCCTCATGAATTCCCACATGTCTTCCTAGTCTTTTCTAGATGTTCTTGTGATAGAATAAGGGCATGTTGGTTGCATAATTATGAAGATAAGAAAATGTTGTTCGACTTCAGTTAATACTGCTAGGGACAAAAATTACTAACTTCCAGACAGAAAGTTAATGTTTTAAAGAGGAACATTGGGGGCACCAAAGTTGCCACTATTTTCAATAACGAAAAAAAAAAAAAAAAAAAAAAAAACAAAAAAAAAAAAAAAAAAAAAAAAAAATAAAAAAAGATTCTTAATCACTTGAGGCAATTTTGAAGGAAGTTTCCTTAATTACTACAACAAAACGCATGGATGAAAAGATGTTGCTTATATCATGATAGAATTTCAAAAGGTATTAAAACACGTCTAGAGCATATCAAAACGATGTCAGACACCAAGAAAACCTCATCAAGAGGGTCCCTCTGAACAAAGTTGGTGATGAGCTATCCATAAGATTGGGTGAACAGAATGGAATGGACTTGCCACTAACTGCTCTAGCTTAGAACAGATAGGACATGGTAACATCAAATAAGACCCAATCCATGGGAACCTTATTGAGATCAACTCCATAGGAATTGGTTCAGGTATGTCCAATGCCAAAACCATATTGGGACGTAATGCTCAAAACTCGGTTTGAGATTACATCTATAACAATCCATTGATCCACCTCTCTCGAAGATGGTTATAACACATAGAAGTGGGAGGACAGTATAAAACTTATTGGGAATGACAAAAATTTTCTACACAACGTTCATATAAAAACAGAAAGAGGTGGCTTGGTAACCAAAAGAAATAGAGATTGTGTAACTTAAAAATAAAAGAAATGAGTGCATAAAAACATAAATGAGTAAATTATGATGAGCAAAAAGAATTAAGAGATGTTTGTGAGCATAAAAACAAATAGAATGTGTGAATCAAATTGATAATGAAAGTAAGCTTTTTGTAATGAAAAGTTATCAATGAAGTTGCTGGTGTATAACTTCTTAATGCGGCTCAGATTTCACAATAAAACTAGCTAACTTAAGTTAATTTGTTAGGCTTAATTAGTACTTCCTAAGCCTATTTGTTTCTTCGTAAGCGTATGTTAAGGCTACCCAGTCAATTTTTGCTGTGTAGGGTGAGTCTATAAATACCTTTCATTAAGGGTTTTCATTTACTTCATTATTCGATTTCACTATTCAAACACGCGTAAACCATAAACCCTAATTTTCATTTTTCATCGTTTATCATCAAAGTCATGCATATTGTAAGCCCTAGAGTTTGCTAGAAACACACAATGTGGTCGCTTCCTGAAAAACCCAAAGAAAGTGATGGTTTGCAGAGAGAAGTGATTTCCTAAAGCAGAGTTCTGTTTCATATGCTTTATAGTCAATCCATAATCGACACATCTGTATAGAACAATTTAGCAACTTCCAAGTACTAAGACAGTTTATGAAGTGCGACAGTTACAAGCCTTAGTTGAATAAGAAAAGAGGGTTATTGTTACGGAGTCTAGCATTAAGAGATCTCCGATTGAATGACGCAGAAGGTACTGAGGTCTTCCAACTGACACATCATTTGAAGATTGGCACATATGGGTAAAATGAAATGGCCCATCTCAAAAAGCTTACTTTTTATAAAAGCCTTTTTCGCTCCAACAGTGAAGTATTTCATTCAAACATTACTCAATGCTTAATTTAAATCGACTATCATGGAATGAGTTTAGTAGTTCTATGGCTTGTTTTGATCATATATGCTTGGCAAACTAATCAGAAGTTTAACCTATCTATGTAATATATTTATGCAATTGTGAAAACACTTAGAATGGAGGAGTCAATATTCTTGTTGTCTCCATTGTTTTCTTCAAGTTTTTTCATTATTCAACAACTGGTAATATGTCCTACTTAAAGAATATTTTTGTAATCCCTTTCACACAAAGAAATTGTTGCCAATTGAAAGACTGGAAAGGATTCTCTAGGAAATAACACCTATTTATTTGAATACTATGATTGTTTCAACCTGTTGAAAGACATAGGTAAGAATCATAGAATCCACCTGATTCACTCCAATATACCCATTTTAGATCAATCCATCTTCATCTTCCCCACCCAAAAAGGAAATGAACATACTAAGAATGCTCCGAGACGAGGCAAGAGTCCTCAAGATGAGGCAGAGCAGAGGAAGTATACCAACACCTTCCATTGATCCACAACCTGGTGGTGAGGATAGTATGCAACTAACTGAATTGATGGTTTTATGTACCAAATTGCAAACACATGTTCTTGATTTACAAAAAGCAAAGGATGCTCAAGCTAAGGAAATTGCTGCTTTGAAGAAAAGGATCCAGAAGCTAGAAAGGAGGAAAATGTCAAGACCTACAGGTTTAAAAAGATTCAGAAAAGTTGGTAAGTCTAGAAATTTAGTCCTCATTAAGAACGGAAGTTTGGGTGTTCCCCTAAAGAATCCAAACAAGGAGGAGTAGTTAGGATATTATTAGAGCTGACGTCACACTAGTGAATGAACAGCAGAATGAAGATCTAATGTTTGATACTGGAGTATTGGATGATGATGAAGTGTTTGTGGATGTTATTTCTAGTGAGAAGAATGAGCAGAGTACAAAGATTGATGATAGTACTGCTGGTGAAGACATTACTACTGCTAGTATTGATGATAGTGTTGTTCCTGACAATTTAATGAGGAATCCACTTGGCTTCAGATACTTATACAATTAAAGTAGCTAAGCCTAAAGTTGTTACTACTGCTGCAACAACGCAACAACTACAAGACCCAAGGATAGAGGGGTGGTTGTTCAGGAGCCAAGTGAGTTCAGAGTTCCACAAGTGACATAGAGCTACCAAGTTCTAAAAGATAAAGGAAAAGGTATTAATGATTAAGCCTGAAGTTTCCTTTAAGAGAAAAGACAAATTTGCTCTTGATGAACAAATTGCAAGAGATATTCAAGCTAAGTTAGATGCTGAATTATTAAAGAGCAAATAGCCCTAGCAAAGGAAATAAGAAGAAGAAGCCAACATAGCATTAATTGAGTCATGGGAAAATACACAAGCTATGATAGAGGCTGATAGTTTGCTGGCTGAGAGACTTCAATCAAAGGAAAGAGAAGAATTGACAGATAAAGAAAAAGCAAAACTGTTTATGGAACTGATGGAGAAAAGAAGAAAGCATTTTGCGCAAGACTCAGTGTGAAAAAAAAGAAAACAACCTCCTACCAAAACACAAACGAGAACTCAAATACTACTTATCTTAAGCACATGGGTGATATACATACAAACAACTAAAAGGAAAGAGTTTTTATTGATGAAAGTCAAAATATTGTTTGTAAGGTAAGCGAAGAAGTAAAGACATTGTACTATGATTCTGAGTACAGAAAGCAAAGAAAAGAAGGAAGAAGGTAGAGAGGAAACAGCTAGAAGTAGCAGAAAGAAGATGCTTGGAAGAAAAGAGCAGAAAACAGTAGAAAAATCCTTAAATAGAAATCTAAGAAAGTAAAGAAGAAAAAATCAGGAGAAAGTTGATGAATTTAAACTATAGAAGCTTTTGTGATTAAAAAGTGATGAAGATATATCAATTGAAGCTATACCATTTGCACAAAATTACCCAGTGATATTGATTATACAGCTTCATAAAGAAGGGATTTAGTTCATTAGAATGATAAGACAGATGAAGTTTCCAATAGATACTCTTCAATGATAAGGATGCTACAAGGATAGATAGAGAAACTTAGAAGCACTTTGGAGAAGAGTTAAGGCAAAGTATGTGATACAAAGCCTGAAGATGAATTTTGAAAAGAGTGTTGTATAAGGATATGAAAGTCATGTTTGAACCAGACAAAACAAGGAAGTATGGAGAATGTTCCAAGGATACATGGGACTATCTGAAATGATTGATTTCATTAGGATTCACTTTGTAAGAGTTTGATAATCTTCACATTTTTTATGTTGGGTTGATAGAGATACCCCCTCACACCAATACATCACCAATATGCTCAAACAAGAAGCTCAAACTAATCATCAAAATAGATGTTTTGTATCAACTGCTACAAAGCTTAAATTGGAAAGCACAAAAAGGTAAATGAAAGGTATAAATGCATCTTCCTGAAGTTGAAGAAGTAACTTTTAAAGAAGAAACTTAAAGATTCAGTAGATGAACATCCAATATTAGGGGAGGATTGTTGGACTTAAAGCTCATGGATTCTTAGAAGTTTCTGTTGCTCATAAATAATCGGTAAATTGATGCTAAGTGGTTAGTACTCGGTATAACATGTTACCAACTACAATTACTACTGTTAGTAGAATTTAGTACTGATGAGCATAAACAGTTTACTGCTTGTAGTGTGAAAGTTCAAGACTGCTCATTTTGAAGAAAAAATTAGGAGCTAAGTAAGTTTAGTGTTGTTAGTAGTAAAAATTAAGAAATGCTAGTACAGGTTACTAACTGTTATGTAGATTAGTACTCTAGTACTAATATTACAACTTGTTTTTCTTATGGTTATTAGATGCTGCGTGGTGAAAGGATTGCGTGTTAAAGACTATCTACTGTCACGAGATAAAGACGTATTAAAGAGAAAGATTGTTTGAAGAACAAGAAGCTGTGAAGATATGTGATGAAATATTATGTAACAAGGATATGCATAATGTATTTATTTAGAAGATACGTTTTAAGGTATAGAAAAGATTGAGATAGCTTAGGAATATATTGTAAGCCGACTAGACTCCTTAGTCTATACAAGGAGCTCTAGGGGGCTATTAGTTGAATATCTCATCATAGTCAGATATCTCTCTATTCTCAAACACACATACCAGATCTAGAGATAAAAGTCTTGTAAGCTTCAAGGTTGTAAACCCAGTAGCTAGAATAGAGTACTCGTATTATGATCATTAAAATATTAAAAGCATTGTGTACATCATTGGTTCATTCATTCAATTACGGTTTCATTGATATATCTTCTAGATTTAAAAGTAATTTCCGCATACTCTTTATATTCACACTAATTTCATACAATTGTTATTTTGGATTTATCCAAGGTAACATACTCTTTACAAGGTAAGGAATCGATCTAGATTTGGGATCAACAATTGTCATCCTTCGGGATTATCTCGATAAACATTACATCACCATCTTCTTCTTTGATGCAAATAAGTTTAGCATTGGGCGATGGGGGAACCAATCCGAGTGGATATCAAAGAGTAATTGAATTTAAATGACTTTTTAGGTGATGAATAAGAATTTGATGGAGGTCAGGTGACTTAGAATGGGTGCTCTTTTTTCCAGGCGATCCCATCTCATCCTTCACAGTCTCTTTAGTTTTTGTTATTAATTCGGAAATCACTTTGTGCTTGGGAATGGATCATGATGGCTTGATCGACTATACAAGAAATTAGTGTTAGCAGTGCGGTTTATTGATGGTCAGAAAGAGCATACAAAATTGGGCGAGTACTCAGTTTTAGGTTCTTAACCGTGTAGCTAGGTATGCTCCCGCTATTTCGGTTGGTAATGGCCTTCAACAACTGTGTCATTTTGTTGGTCTTACTCACTTGCCGTTGTTTGAAATCGCTTCAAACTTAGAAAGTCTAACGTCGTAAGATCCATGCATTGGATACCATCCTTCTATATTGATGATTGTTAAAATTTGAGGGACGTTGTTGAAGGAACGGTTTGGAAGAACCTTGAGTGGAACTGGTTTAGGTGGTTTGAAAAATTATTTTGAGAGTTTCTGGTTGTCTCCAACCTAAGGTTTGGTGACTCTCATAGGGAATTATAGTGTCACCAAGATTGTTTTGCTCGCCTTGAAAGTATACCACTTGCACTACCTCTTGCTTCATCGGTACGCGAGGATGCGTATTTAACGAAGGCTTGTTCGGATCTCCGTGCAATACTGAGTGTCATGGGACCACTGCAGATCTCACATAAGCATAATTTTTGTCACTTGAGTAGTTTGTTCTGACAAGATAAGCTTCCATCAAGCGTTGGACTTGACTTTTGAGCTCGATTAGATGACGGTCGATGTACTCGGGACATCTTGAAGCAAAGCGATTGCCTTGACTGGCTTAGCGAAATCCCTTGGGTCATTCCAACTTTCATTGTCTAAGAGGCGAGGTCCTCTATTAAGGCCCATATTCTTCAGCGTTGAGTGGTATGCGTTAATTACACAGACCTTCTTCACCATTAAAATCGAACTTAAATGACCCAAAACGTACCAAAAATACATTGTATTTGTATGTTTTTACTTATATTGTGCAGGAAATGGATATCCGATAAAACGATGAAAAATCAAGCAAAAACGGACAAAACCGAGCACAGAATGGAAAAGCATGGAAAATCCAAAGTCAAATCGAAGCCAATGTCCAAGAAGTCAAAGTCAAAAGTCAACCCCGAAAGTTAACGATCAAACCCGAAGCCGACACCAAAGAATACTTAATGGCCTACCCGCGACCCATTCAATGGGCGGATAAGCCATTAATCCCTATATTTAATGAAGACTTTAAAAGGCCCAAAGTCCAAATCTTATAACCGGCCCAACAATGAGCCCAAACCACCTAACAGGCGTTAAAGCCCAAAACCCTTTAACCATAACCTCGTTAGTCCCTTTAGGGACTAACTTTGCAAAACCTCAATATACTTTGAGGGGGGCATTTCTGCCATCCCCTAAAGTTGAATCCACCAAAGACTTCACTGTGTAATTATACTTACAGCATTCAAGACCAAAGTTGCCTTAACCCCAAACTTCACCCCTGTTATACACACAACAAATTTTCCCGCCCAAACCAAACTCCACTATTTAAGCTTCCCTGTCCCCCCTCCTCTACCACTATTCACCTCCATCCAAAAATGTCACCTTCCCACTCACCCCCACCCACAAACCAACAAGGACACCTTGGCAATCTCCAACTCCCTCATTCAGCAAAAGAAAATGACAAGAAATCAATGGTCAAGATCAATTTGCTTGTTGGCTACTCAAAATGGAGCAACATAGATGTATTATGGGCTCACATCACACACAAACAACAAGCTAAGTCTCTCTACAAAGAAACACAGGCCAAGACCTAGAATCTTCCTGGTTCTTGTATAAATAGGGCATTTGTAAGCCCTTGTGATATAAGTAGTTTTTTTTAACCTAGTTTAGTTTTAGTTGTTTTTTATGCACTTTTAAATTCCCATGATTGTATATTCCTTTTTGAATTTAATAAAAATGAGGTTTTTAATAAAAAGTCTAAGTTAAATTCCTTTTTTTCATTATTATCTTTATTTAATCTTAAATTTGTTTTATGTCTCATTTAGCATTTAATCAACCTATTTAACAAAAAGTCACTTAAGTTATAGAAAGTATACTAAAATTGATAAAACCAAAAAAACTAATTCCTCCCCTCAAAAGTACCATTCAACTTAAACTGGATGATAAGCTAATTTGGAAGAGCTATGACCGACTACCTTGTTTATACAAGCTAGAGCTTGTAGAATCTTTTTATCACCCTTGTTTTGAGCAAAGGGTATTGTAAGTCCATTTTCCTTCATTTTCTTAAAAGTTACTGTAGCATTGCTTAAAGTTTGCTTATTATGCTTATCTCTTGTTATTCCTGCTTATTTTATGCTTATCATTGCTTATTTATGTTTGTCGTAAGCTGAGTTTCTTTATTAGATAGCTTTAATGCCTTGTTCAAGTGTAAGATTAAATTACTTCTATATCTTTGATTGCCATTTGCTTATTTTGTTATGTTAATGCTTAATTTTGTTTTAGATTTGCTATAGGTGCTTAAATATACATAGTTGCTATCTCCCTTTAATCTTGTTTGCTTAACAATCTTTGTTACTGTTCGAAATTTGTTTTCAATTGTGTAAGGAGTTTTGGATAGGGGGTTAAAACGGGATCAGTTTGGTTAAAAGTCCATGTGGGTCCCCTTGTCAACTTACAAGCTTATTTAGTATCTTTTACAGTTATTTATTAAAAGTTTTTAAGGGAAAGTCAGGCTTTTAGGTTAAGTCTAAAAGGTGTGTTAAAACGTGTGGGTGACAAACTAACCATAAGAGCTTATTTATGCTAGGCTTTAAAAACATCTTTAAAACTGTTTTTGAGTTGTCGTTAAGAATCAAATGCATTAGTTAAAAGTGTCTTGTGGTTTTTGCCTTTCCCGTTTTCAATCTAGTCAAGTTTAGCAATCAAGTTTAGTTCAAAAGCCACTTTTCATTTCTAATTGCAGTTTAGGACAACTGTTATCAGCTCCATAGTTTTGTTGAGCACAAGCTCAATTGGAGCTAGTCTCCATCTGTTTTAAGCTAGTTTTCAGTTTGTAGCTTATTAGGTTGCTTATTCCTTGGCCTGCATTTTGCCATTTGTTACTTGAAAGAAAACCAAAAAGGTGCCCTGTGCGTGCACTCACGAAATGAAGTGCAGACCTGTTTTTTCACACCCCTTTTTTCTTGCTATGTTGATAGTAATAACCTTATTTTTTTGCTTTCTAGAAGCAATTTAGCGACTCTTAAAGCTCCCTATAACAAAAAGCAAAAAAAAACGCCCCTCTAGTACGTATTTTTAAGCTAAATAGGCCGGTTTCTGCTTTTCACCTAATAGTACTAACTTCCAAGTTAGTACTGCTGAAGCATTTTGCTTATGAATCTTATAAATTTGTTGTTTTCTTGGCTTATTTAGGATAAGCGTAGGTTTTTAAGTTGAGTAAGCCCGTTAGTAGCTATTATTGTTAGTTTTAGCTTATTGTAAGCTATATTTGTCCTTTTAGAGTAAATTTTAAGTGTTTAGTATTTTTTTTAGCTTAGTGCCATTCTATCTGTAGTTTAGTTGGCGAATTTTTTTGTGCGTTAAATCCTTATTAGATAATTGCTTATTTTTTGTCTTAGCGTTATACGAATTTTCAGCGTTGCTAATTTGCTTGAATAGCCAAACAGTTATTGTTAGATTATTTAGAGTAAATTTGAGCAAACGACGACGTTCGTTTAGCTAGTTCGTGCTTATTTTAAGTTAGCAAAAAGGTTTTCCCTTTTAAAATAGTTGCTATTTTTAGCTTTTCAAAAGTTGTAAAAAAATAAGAATAAAAGGTGTTGGATTAGGGAGGGCCCAATGACAAGGCTCGAACCGCGACCTCATCCCCATCACCAACACCTTTAGAACACACTCACTAACCTGGCTACAATACACTCCGGTAGTGTGTTGCATTAATTAATTCTATATAGGCTTTTTAGCCACACTATCCTTCAGCCCCTTGTCAGCTAGTCCGCTTATTAGAAGATCCCAATATTTTCTAACTCTTATTTTTAATAGAACTAGGACACCTTAATCCATTTTTCTGTATTTTTTTTAGAATTTTGTATAATCGTTTGATATTTTTTATCATTTATTTTCTTTTAAACTGTTTTTGATTAGAGACAATTCAAATAAAAATCAAAAAAATATTTTTCCTTTTTTTAGAAAAAAAAAATTTATTTTATCAGTCTTACACTAGGAAAAATAGAAAATCTTTCGTTAGGGTCATTTTTGCAAAATTACAAAAAACTTTTTTTTTTTTAAAGAAAAAACGGTTTTCTACCCGTTTTGTTTTCTCATTTTTTTGAGCTCGCTTTACTTCGTTTTTAGTCTAGGTCTTTTTTTATATCTTCTGTTTTTAGTCACATAGAGTAATTTTAAGTGAAAAAAATCTTTGTAGGGTTAAGTAATTTAGAGAGAATTAAGGTTTGACCCTTGTTCGGGGCTCTTGCACATCGTTTCTATTCTTGTTTTATTTCATAATTTTTTGGTTTTTTCATTATCGTTTTTATGCATATTAGTAATATTTTACTTTCAATCCTCTTAATCATTAATAATAATTCAATTTTCCAACTTTCCATCTGGTACCGGATTTTCAAGTCCACCTCGATGGGGACAAACAACCCGGAATATCATACAGTCTCAAAGGATTTTTTTGACTGGCTTTCTTTTAAACTTTTCATGGTAACTGAATTGGTTTGGGTTGAAATCAAGTACTTTTATTATATTATAAGATATGTAATAATTTATTTACCTAAAAAAAAAAGAAGGAATGTCCAAATTTTTTGGGCTGCCTTTGCCCGAGGAGGCTGTAGTCGATTATTCCTACTGTTTAGAAACTTAGTCGTTGAATCCTTCATTCTGAAGTTATTGCTTTATAAAAAACCCTAAAAGTTACAAAAATATGTTTCATTTTGCTTTAGTATAATGAGCATTTAAGAAAAAAAAGATAAAAACATTGTCTTTAATTATCAATAAAAATCACAAGTTGGTAAAAGAACACAACATATATTACGTTCAACGTGAAGTATTTATCCGTATAATAATTCCCTCACCAAAGAATCCAAAAAGCTTACCTTTGTGTCCCTTGCCGAGTTGGTTCACCGTTTAAAGATAAACAAACTCTAAGAGGGTATAAGGCGGGTTTTCCTTGGAAATCTCGACCCTAAGAAAAAGTTTTTTATACTCGCCTTTCCCTATTCCTCGCTCCTTTGTGCTTTTTCTTTGTTCAAGAGTTACGAATGCCTTGTTGATTATTAGGTTTAAGTTGTCTTATTTCGTGTTTCTATCGAAAATAAATTAGATTTCATTTTTATAAACCAAAAAGAACAAAAAAATTAGTTGAAAATTTTCTTTTATATTTTAGTGCATACAGCACTCGTTCTCAATCCCTAATCTTAACCGTCAAACAATCAACAGCCCCTCTACCGTTATTGAGACCATTTAATCTTTGAAGACCAAATTGAAAATCAAGCTCCTCCCGTAGTTACGATGGCCGATAATCCGTACTATGGCGCAATTGCTCAAAGCACCCACCAGGTTACAGATTGCCATCGTTGTGCCCGAAATCACCGCGGACAACTTTGAGCTTAAGCACGGTTTGCTTACCCTCGTTCAAAACAAACAATTCTTCGGACATGACAAAGAAGACCATCATTGCGCAACATCCGATATTTCAAACAAGATCTAGACTTCTACGATGAAGTTCCCGAACGTCCCGAGTACGTCGGTTAAGCTTATGCTTTTCCCAATAACCTTCAGTGGCCTGCCCAGATTTGGCTTAGAAAGAACCCCCTCGACGATTCAAACAATGGATAATCTTGTTTCAAAATTCATCAACAAATTTTTCCCTCCCTCTAAAACAACAAATCTTTGAAATGAGATCACGAGATTTCAACAAAGATTTGATGAGAAGTTTTATGAAGCATGGGACCGATTCAACGATCTTCTTCGGGCATGTCCACATCATGGATTTTCAGAATGCATCAACCGATACATTCTACAATGCCTTGATCTAATGATCATGTATCCGTTAAATTCCGCCGCGGTGGACAACTTTTTGGGACAAAATGGCCGCTGACTTACCGGCCGAAGAATCAATCAAAGAGCAAAGCCTAAAGATTGTAATACACGTAACAAACTGGTTGTTTTGCAAAAGTGATTCGATGCACTTCTCCCCACCTATTTCTTGTCCGGTTGATCTGAACTGAAATATATGGTGAAAGCCTGTACTTCGTGAAAAGAAAAAATCATCTCCCCTCTCACTCCCGTAAAAGCGTTGAAAAGTTTGTGTTCCTTGTTGTACTCATCAAACCAAAATTGACCCCCACCAACCAATGCAACGTTTATCGTGACAAAGCAAGATACAGCTCTCAAGCCGCCGCAGCTAACTACAACCAAAGAGATATACCGGTTAGTCGATCCCCGATTTGCTAATCAATAATTCACCTCATCAGTTTTCCTCTTAGTTCAAAAAACATCAAAAACCAACAAGGGGAAACAATCAAAACCGTTTACAACAAAACTAGGGAACATTCAATCAAGCTTCAGCTTACCACCCCCGTTAATCAGTCAAATCTATCGACCTCATGGTTTGTTCAACCCTCCTGCTTTTCATGCTCCTCGCTATCATGCTCCACTCCCCAAATTCAAGGTTATCGAAAGAAGATTTTCAATCTGACATAAAGCAATGATGCTGTGATGGAGACTGCAAACGCAAGGTCATAACATGCAAAATCCATTGACCATCTCACGGACCATGCGTTCTAAATTTGTCACTTCCAAGACCGCATCTACTCAGAACTCTCCCAGTAACACCGTTACTAACCCAAAGGAGGACTTAAAAGTATTAACCACCACATAGCGGTGTTTACCTACAAAGGACCCACGAGACCTACCACTTGTTCGCTAAAGTAGTAGAAATGTGAGACCAGGAGGTCACTAAGGACACCGTGGCCCTCCTACTAATAAAGGAATCACCAAGACGTCCAACCATCCGTTTCCCTATTGTCCATAATGAATCAATCTCTGACCCGTAAAGGCTCCTGTTAGTGCTTCGATGCTATCCAAAAAACATCAATTCCATTTCCTCAAAGAAGAAATATGAAAGGACGCCGTGAAAAACGATGACCAAATTGAGAAATTCTAAATGCGAAATCTACGAAATCTTAGAGAATTTGAAGTTTTCCGAATTAGCTTTTAAACGGATGCCTTGATGCTTATGCAAAAAGTTGCACTCGAACTCTAAAAACCGTAATCGGAAACAAATAAAATTGATGAAATGGCTAGAACTCCATTGAACGAGAATTATGCTCATCACATCCTCAACAAGTTACCAAAAAACTTGAGACCCTAGTGCCGATTTCTTAGCCAAGGTAATTTCTGGGATTAAATACACAACGCCATGGCCGATCTCGCGCGACATTAATCTATGCCTATATTCCTAATGGAAAAAAATCTCTCCTCTTCCCGAACTAACCCCGACTGCCAAGACAGTAAACTACGACCGTAATCGATCTCGATTATCGTTATCGTCGAAGCTGTCCATGTAACGATTGGAAAGTTCCATTTTCTAGCAATTTCGTAGTCTAGATTTTGAGCCAGGACCCTAGAGTAACGTAAATTCTCGGGAGAGTTTCTAAAGACCCAGCGTAGGCCGATAATAGATGTACGAAGGAAAATTAACCTTCGGTTGGCAGAGAAGGGCGATCACATTTAATTTCTGGACCAAACTTTGAGATACACGGCTAATTTACTAGAATATAGACGGCGAATACCTTTATCGACCGGCATGATATGCTTGTAAAATACCTCAAAAGTTCTTTGGTTTCTCTAATGTGTCTCTGAGTGGCAATCCTACTCCTATACTATGATCTAAATCGTTCTACTTCTTCTCCGACTCTATACTCATTCGGGGATAGGATTTTCTCCTTTCGAAGAATGCCGACTCTTTTGCTTGCATAGAGATGAGATCTCAACTTCACCGGAAGTTGATGCCGAACGATTATGACCTCTGAATGGGGACATTCTTCTCCTGAAGAAAATCTTAATATGAGCCTTCACTACCTTCGAACTAAGGAAATTAATTGTCAAATCAAAAAGAAATTAAAATTTGTGAAGCTAAAAACTACCAAATCTTTCAATTAGATACCCCCCAGGTTGAACTCAGAGGGCTTGCTACCTCATTTAGAATAATGCATTTTTGGAAGTAATGACTAGTTGCCCGTCATAATTTGTAAAGATGTAAAGAATAGAAAAGGCCGCTCTGATCGAGGTTCTAAAGTCCACAACGACCATCGCTTGAAACTTTTCTTATATATGGGTATTGACCCAGAGTTTTGTACCGCCACAAAAGTCTTATGAAAGGACGACGAACCGACGGTTCACAGCAAAGCGGTATATCACGAAAATCCGGACGTCATAAAAAAGAGGTTGAAAAGCTTCTTGACGCCGAATTAATTTATCCGATCTTTGACAGTCCATGGGTAAGCTTGGTGCACTGTATACCAAAAAGGTGACATGACCCTCAAAAAATGATGAAAAGAATTAATACTGACTCGATTCGTCACAGGTGAAGGGTGCATTGACTATAGATAGTGAATGAACCTCCCGAAAGACCACTTTCCACTATCCCTTCATGTCCAATTTGCCTCAAAAGACCGCGGAGAAATACAAATACATTGTTTCCTCGATGCTTTTTCTCAGGTTATTTAAGATTCCCATAGACCCGAAGGACCAAGAAAAGACAACATTTACGTTGCCCAATCACGGAACTTTGCCTATCGCCGAATGCCTTTTGGGCTTACAATGCACCTTGGTACGTTGCTAAATCGATGTATGAGCAATCCTTCCATGACATGATTGAAAAAACAATGGAAGTGTTTCTGGATACTTTTCATCTTCGAGATTCTTTCTCTAACATGCCTATCACCCATTTTGAAAAAAATGTTTAAAGACGGTGTGAAATACCAATTTTGGTCCCAAACTGGGAGAAAAGCCATCTTATTGGTGAAGGGAAGGCATTGTTTCTTGGACACAAAATCACTAATCGCGGAATAAGGTCGACCGAAGCGTAAAATTGACAGTTACGCCAAGCTCACCTCACCCGACTACGTGACAGTGTCCGTATTTGTCTTGGGCATAGCCGTTTTACCGATGTTTCATACAAGACGTTGTCAAAAATAGCCCCCCAATGACTCACCTCTTGAAAAAAAGACTCCATTTTTTTCTTCTCAAAAAGTGTGATTAGAATCCTTTAATACACTCAAAAGAAAATTGATCTAGGGCTCCAATTTTGATTGCTCCCACTAGGATTGCCTTCGAACTCATGTGCGATGCACAGCGACTTTTTGAAATGGGTCAGTCCTAGGCAGCGAAAAAACAAGCATTTCCAACCAATTCACGATAGCCATCAAAACCAGATCGTTAGCTAAACTCAAGCAACACTACACTACGACTGACAAAGATTACTTGTCGTAGTGTACCTTTAGAAATTCCGGTCATACCTTGTTTGCCAAGACATAGTGTAATACTAACCATCTCTATAAATAATATTCTTCGCTAAAAAGATGCTAAACCAAGACTGATGCGTGAGTCCTTTTGAGCTTTAAGATTCGAATGTACCATCCGAGACAAAAAAGTAGAGCAAAGAAATCTGGCCCCGCTCCGATCATGCTTTCCAGACTTAAAACCTCATCATGATAAACCTCGAGAAACAAGAAATCACAGGAAACAGTTCACCTCGAAACTCTTGGATCGGTTTGCTCTCAGTTGATATACCCTAAGGTTTGCAGATTTTCGTAAATAACCATGCAGAACGTCATTGTCAAGAATGTTCAGCCCAGCAGAAATACAAGTTTTTCAAAGAATGTCCAACAATACTTCTGGGATGACCCCTTCTTGGTTTAAAAGTCGTGTGCATAAGATGATCCGCGGTGTGTTCACGGCAATGAAACTCTCGACTACTCAAAGCTTGCCACAATCGACCCACGGGGACTCTGGCAAATCTCACCGCCAAAAAAGTCTTTGATGCCGGATTCTTTTGGCCTACAATTTACAAGGATGCACACGAGTTGGTTAAAAATTGCGACTCGTGCCAACGACAAGGAAAATTTTCACAAAGGGATAAATCCATCAAAATTCATCCGAAGTTTGTGGAAATCTTTGAAGCTTTGGGGCATAAGACTTCATGGGACCGATTCCCATCATCAAAAAGGAAACAAATACATACTTGTGGCGTCCGATTTACCGGTTAAAATGGGTTTTGAAGCAAAGGCGCTCCCACAAACGACTCATACCGAGGTAGTTTTGGCAAATTTCTTAAAGTCCTCTTTAGCCAATTCGGTGCCCCATGCCATCATCAGTGATCGTGTAACACATTTTTTTGCAATGATCAGTTTTGCAAAGGTCATGCTTAAATAACACGGAGTCTCCCATCATCTCTCCACCGCGTAAACACCCGCAACAAGTGGGCAGGTTGAAGTATTGAATCGTGGTTTAAAAAGAATTTCTGAAAGACAGTGGCAAAAAATGTGCCTCTTGGTATGACAAACTAATGACAGCTCTCTGGGGGGCCTTTCGTACAACAGATAAAACACCCAATCAAGTTGCACGCCGTACAAGCTTGTATATGTAAAGGCATGTCATCTGCCGAAGTGAGTTAGAGCTCAAAGCAACTGCCCTTAAACATGCAAAATTTGAATCTCAAAACCGTGGGAACAAACGCAAAGTTCAACTCAATGAATTAAGTCTGAAACTGCGTGATCAAGCCTATAAAATTCTTTGATTACAAATAAAAACTAAGAGGATCCATAGACGCAAAGATCTAAAACCGCGTTTTCAACGTCGGTGATCAAGTCCTCCTCTTTAACTCAAGATTGAAAATTTTCTCCGGCAAGTTAAAATCCCTGCTGGTCAGGACCATTTACCATTGTTCAAGTCTTTCTGTATGGCACCGTTATCCCAAAACTCCAGGCCAAACTTCAAAGTAAATGGTCATCGTCTTAAGCTCTTCTTTGGGAGGGATTCCCTACTATATGGAGATCCTGAATCTTCCAAAACCTTCCCTAAGAGTAATAAATTCGGATTGGGTCAAGCTAAAAGTGACCCTAAACAAGCGCATTCGTGTAGGCAACCCCATGCTTATCTTAGTTTATCCGTAGTAGTAGTATGTTAGCTTAGTAGTAATGAATAAGTTTTTGTGGTTGTGAGGAGGCTCGCCTCTTCTCCATTATCATGTTTTGAGTGATTTTTGTGCTGTATTGCCAGGATTGCCATGATTTTGAAGTCTCTCCGTGCTCGTAGTTTTTGTCCTTCGATCAACATGACTCCAAATCATCACTTCAATTAGAATCCATATCCAAATCTTATCGACTGAAACGTTTATCATTAGCATAATTCAAAAACGTGCTTAGAATTTTACGAAAACCCTTCGTAAAACTTTAAGACATTTTTTCTTCTAGTATGGGGATCTTCGAATTTGATTGTGCCTCAGCCGTTGTTTGTTTAAACGTAACCCGTTTTACACACCAAAATTTCAAAAAAATGGAAAATATTTAAAAAATTTTCAAAAATAACTAAGTGTTTTGTCACAGTTTGACTTTCCGTGTCGGGTAGAATAAAAGTAAATTTTGACTCGATCGAGCGTGTTGACTCTAGCTTGTTCATTAACATTTTAGATTAGCGTGATCGCAAAATATCGCGAAGATCAAAAAGATAGAGTGAAGTATAGTTGGATGCTAACAAGATTATTTGGAAAACTTAAGAGCTTATGGTGTGATTCGTCGCTTTTCTCCCATAACCTTAACCTGATGAATATACTGCTACGTTTTAGATTAACCTTAAATCAATAATTTTTATTATTTATACAAAAACTTTAGCCGTAGTTCAATTTTATACTGAATTTTTTCAAAAAGACCGTCTGTCATATATATAATATAAAAATATGATGAACAAATGAAAAAAAATATAATAAATTATTAACTGTACTGATAAAAGTTTGAATGTATACTTGCGCTACACAACCTGAATGTATACAAATGCCTTCATAAAAAACCCATAATAAGAAAGTAATAATCCGAGACTGATAAAAGTTTGGTTGCATCTTGCCGACTCACAACGATGTTAGCAAGCCTCTAAAAGGTCGAAGTTACAATTGCATAAGTGTTTAATATTTAAGTGTGAATTAATAAATATATCTCTTTTTGTTAAATTCAAATATGCTTTTGAACTTTGGCTATCCTATTTTATAAGCTACGTATATACGGAAAACCTAAGAGTTTTTGAAACCTAAGGTTCGTGAGTCCCATACTAGCCTCTGTAGGTAAAAAGCCTTCCCTTAACCGCAAGTAAGAATGTGCGCGAGACGAAAGTCGCTACATGGGATGATCTCGCCTTCAAACTCATTATTCTCGGGTGGAACGTAGAACATGGAATTTTGCAAAACATTGATCCAAAGTTGAAATTCAAAATAGCACATACACTTAAGATATAATAAATTGAGTCGGATGAAGAAGTTTTACAAATTGCAAATATGAGTAGTTTAGCATCTTAACTGTTTTAAGCTTGGTTTGGAGCAAGTGAAAAGTCAAGGACGATGAATTTATCCTTTTTGGGGCATTCTCGGATCGAAATGCATCTTGTTCTATGATCCCTAAAAGTTATAAAATAACGAAAGTCAAATAAGTTAGTTAGTTGCTTAATATGAAAAATACAAAAATATGTGTAAGAGTATATATTTAAAATGGTAAAGACGGGGCTTTTCAAAACTCATGAGTCTTTACTTCCCCTCGACAAACACTTAGCTACTTTTCGAGGTTATTAGTCGAGGGGGATCGAGATTCTTAGTTTTCTAAGTGCTTACTTCATAGCATTGCGTGAGGACACGGCAATGTCTTAGTATGGGGGATTTTGGTACGCGTTTAATTACACATACCTTTCACCATTAAAATCGGACTTAAATGACTAAAAAAGTACCAAAAATACATTGTATTTGTATGTTTTCACTTATATTGTGCAGGAAACGGATATCCGAGAAAAGGACAAAAAATCAAGCAAAAACAGACAAAACCAAGCACGGAATGGAAAAGCGTGGAAGAGCCAAAGTCAAAACAAAGTCAACAGTCAAAATCGATGCCAAAAATGAAGAATACTTAATGGGCCCACCCGAACCCATCTAATGGGCCGGATAAGCCCATTAGTATATTTAATGAAGACTTTAAAAGGCCCAAAGTCCAAGTCTTATAACCGGCCTATACAAAAAGCCCAAACAATAACCATCAACCCTTTAACCATAACCTCGGTAGTCCTCATTGGACTAACTTTGCAAAGCCCCATATAACTTTGAGGGGCCTTTTCTGCCACATTCCCAAACTTATAACACAACATGGACTCACATTGTAACCACACCATACAAAATGAAGGACCACTCCTGCCATCAACCCCAAACTTCAACCCTGTTGTACACACAACAAATTTTCCCGCCCAAACCAAACCCCACTGTTCACGCTTCCTGTCCCCCTCCTTGGGCACTATTCACATCAGGCCAAAATTGTCACCACCACCCTTCCCCACACCCCACATGGGCTCTTGCCACCTTGGCAATCCCTTTGATGTTCATTGGGCAAGAAAGATCAATGGTCGTGATGACTTGGATTGGGCACCACTCAAGATGAATGGCCAGGATGATGTTGAGCTTCTCCTCACCAAAGAAACACACTACATGAGCTGTCTCAGCAAACAAACACAAGAGGAAGAAACAAGAAAGAAGACCTAGAATCTTCCTGGTTCTTGTATAAATAGGGCATTTGTAAGCCCTTGTGAGTAGCTTTTTTTAACCTAGTTAGTTTCAGTTAGTTTTTATGCACTTTTAAATTCCCAAGTATTGTAATTTTTTTTAAGTTAATGAAAGTTTGGAGGTTGTGGTATATCCTATATCATAACACGGGGTCGATTCTTGGATCTGGCTAGTTTCTAGAGAGAGAAACACTAGAGAGAATATATTCTAGAGAGAGAAAGTGTTTTCTTTTGTAAAATGAATTTATGACTAGCTTGCCTCTTCCAAAGTTGGAAGAGGCTATATATAGTACTTACAATATACCGAGTATTTGTACCCGACTTAAAA
>BQNB010076606.1:0-31109 GCA_026074375.1 Tanacetum coccineum
CCACACTTGTGTTGCTTGTCAGAAAGGAAAGCAACACAATGCCTCCTGTAAAGCCAAGACAGTGAGCTCTATTAGTCAGCCCTTACAGCTACTGCATATGGATGATTTTAGCAGGTTTAGTTGGGTGTTCTTCTTAAGAACTAAGGATGAAACTAGTGGAATCCTTAAGGACTTTATAAGATAAATTGAGAACCAATTAAATCAAAAAGTTAAAACTATTAGATGTGATAATGGTACAAAATTTAAGAACAGGGATTTTATTGAATTCTGTGGGTCAAAAGGGATCAAGAGGGAATATAGTAATGCCAGAACTCCACAACAAAATAAAGTTGCTGAAAGAAAGAATACGACCCTTATTGAGGCTGCTAGAACTATGCTAGCAGATTCATTTTTACCTAACACTTTTTGGGTTGAAGCAGTTAGTACTGCTTGTTATGTCCTTAATAGGGTATTAGTGACCAAGCCTCAAAATAAGACACCTTATGAACTTATAACTGGTAAAATACCAATCATAAGCTATATAAGACCTTTTGGGTGCCATGTGACCATCTTGAATACCATTGACCACATGGGCAAGTTTGATGGGAAATCAGATGAAGGGTTTTTAGTTGGGTATTCTCTACAAAGCAAGGCTATTAGGGTATATAATTTAGAAACCAAGAGAGTTGAATAAAACCTGCACATAACCTTTTTAAAAAATAAACCAAATGTTGTAGGGAAAGGACCAACTTGGCTATTTGATCTTGATTATTTAACTGATTCAATGCACTTCAAGCTAAGTATGATGAACTGCAATCTGAATTTGGTGACCAGGAAGCTGCCTTAACTGCCCATAAGCTAGCTGTTAAGAAATTAGAATCTCAGCTTAGAGCCTCCCACAAACAGCAATCTTCCTTAACTGAAAAATTAAATTTTCAAGCTAATCAAATTTTTGAAAAAGATGAAAAGCTGAAAAAGTATAGAAGAATAGGAATGAAAGCTGTCAAGGACAAAGATGCTTTACAAAAAATTGTTGATTCTTGGTTTGCATCTTCTAAAAATCTTTGGAAGCTAATTGATTGTGGGATGAGCTCAACTGTTAAGATAGGTTTAGGATATGGCATACAATCAAATGCTGAGGTCCTAGGATATGAGGAAGAGATAAGTAGAGGTATTTTTGCTCTTAGGGAAACAGATGCAGGATATTATGACATCCCACTATACAGCAGATTTAAACAGGTAGAGTATAAAGGTGTCCCCCATCCTCTTAGTGGTGATTATACCCCTAGGGAACAGGAGGACATAGATGATTCTCTGTATGAGTATGGTAAATATGGACCTCAACCTCAATCTCCTAGTCCTACTGTGTCTGATGCTAGTTCCACTGTTTACTCAACCTGTCCATCCAATGACAGTGATGGGGAGCTAGGAGCTGTATCTGACCATTCAGTCAATGATGACCCTATCCATGACCATATCCCTATACCTTCTATTGAGCAGGTTACCATTGCCACCCAAAAGACTCAACCACAAGTGCCTAAACCCCAACAAACAGTTGACCCTAGTTGTGCACAGCATGTAAAAACTCCTAGGCAACCAATTAGGACACCAGTGACTCCCTCACCTATTCCTTCAAATAACAGACAGAATTGGAATCAACGAATGGAAAGGGAATTAGGTGCAGGATATTCTTTTGAAAGAAAACCATGTTTTGTGTGTGGAAGTCTTAGTCACTTGATTAAGGACTGTGACTATTATGAGAAGAAGATGGCAAGGGAAGCTGCTCTTAAGAGCAAAAGGGTGGTTCATGCTGATGTTAGGCAAGCTACACCAGCCTGGACTAACACTAACAGGGTGAATAAAGCAAATCAATTCACTCCCAGACCTGTACAACTAAGTAACATTAGACCCAACCTTAGTACTGCTAGCAAAACTATTAAAACTGGTAGGGTAAATGTTAATACTGGTCATGGAAATGTTAGTACTGTTAGTTCAGCTGGCACTCAAATTAAGTCTGGTAGTTCTAGATTTAATACTGGCAAGCAAAATGTTAATTCTGGTAGTGTGCATGTTAATACTGCTAGAGTAAATAGACCAGTATCAAACCAGACTTCATACAAAACCAGCCCTAAACTTTCACAGGTGAATCTTAACAGTCCAAAGAAATGTTTTTCAAAACAAAGTTCACCTGTAAATAGACACTTTTCAAGGAATACAGCATACAAGTCAAATAAATATGCTGTTAAGGGCAAAATGGGCACTGCTGTTAAGACCTCAGCAGGTTGTGTTTGGAGAAAAACAACACCACTCTCCAATACCAATAGTGGACCAACCCCTGATTCAAATGTTCATGTTTCTCAAGGTCCACAAGGCAGACCCAAGCCTATGAAGGCCTGGGTCCCAAAGAGAAACTAATCTCTTTTTGATTGTGCAGGATCATCCACTGAAGCATATGGAGCATAGAGGTATTTTTGATAGTGGATGTTCTGGGCACATGACTGGTAACAGGGCCCATCTTGAAGATTATCAAGAACTGTCCAAAGTGGGATCTGTTACTTTTGGAGGAAGTAAAGGTAGTATCAGTGGAAAAGGTACAATTAGATTAGGAAATTTAGTTTTTGATGATGTGGCTTTTGTGAAAGAACTTGGACATTTTAACTTATTCTCCATATCTCAGATATGTGATAAAAAGCTAAATGTACTTTTTACTGAAAAAGAGTGTTTTGTGGTGTCCTCTGACTTTAAGATGCCTGATGAAAATCAGGTCCTTCTTAAAGTTCCTAACTCAAACTGTACAATCCACTCCAACACTAACTCAAACTGTACAATCCACTCCAACACTAACTCAACCTGTACAATCTTATACAAAATCCTCATCTAATGAGCAAAATTTGTGGCATCTAAATTTACGAATAGAGGTTAGGTCATCTCAAATTTCAAAAACTTAAATAAACTTGTAAATGATAATCTAGTTAGAGTGTGTACCCTCCAAGATTTTTCAAAAATTGACCATAACTTTTGTTGCTTGTCAGAAGGAAAGCAACACTAGGCCTCCTGTAAGGCCCAAGAATGATGAGATATTGACCCACCCATTACATCCCATAGCATATGGATTTATTGGACCAACTCTGTGAGGAGTAATCAACCATGCAAGTTACTGTCTAGTGATTACATGAAGACTGTTCAAGTTTTGTTGGGTTTTCTTCTAGCCAATAAAGGATAGACAAGTAGCATCCTTAAGAACTTTTATAAGACAGATAGAAAACCAAACTTATCAAAAAGTAAAAATCATTAGATCAGATAATGGTACAGAATTATTTAAAAACGAGTTATGCTTGAGTTTCCTGTGGGTAAAAGGGTATAAAATATGGGAGGAGTTTAGTAATGCAAGAACATGCCAGCAAAATGGGGTGCTGAGAGAATGAAAAGGACCCCTAAAAGAGGCTGCAAGGACTATGCTAGCTTACGTCACACTTACCTACCACTTTTGGCAGAAGCAGTTAATACTGCTTGTTATAACTTCACAAGGGTAAGAAGTGCCCAAGCCTCAAAACAAATACTCCTTATAGCTTCTGTTGGCCACAAACCAATCCTTAGCTACATAAGACCATTTGGGTGCCATGTTACAATTCTCAATACTCTTAGCCCATTAGGAAAGTTTGATGGAAAATCTGATGAGGGTTTTCTTGTTGGTTACTCTGTAAATAGTAAAGCATTTAGGGTTTATAACTTAGTCCATCCAAAAGGTTGAAGTAAACCTTCATGTCAACTTTCTTGAGGAAAAACCCAATGTACAGGGAATAGGCCATAGGTGGATGTTTGACTTAGACTATCTTACAGACTCTATGAACTATATACCTGTCTCTTTGCAAAATCAAGCTAACCCTGCAGGTTCAAAGGAGGTCATTGATATTATGGCAACTGAGGAGGATGCAGACCTAAATGTGTTTTTCCTTCTATACTCTTTCTGAAAAATTGCTACAAATGAAAGACTCAACTCTCCCGAGGCAGCCATCTTCTACACCAAACCAATCTGCTGATGAAATATGACTTTAGAAAAGAATTGGATCTCTTTGCTTTGAAGCACTTAGGACCAGTACTTACCAACAGTACTTATACTACAGTACTTAATTCCTGTAATACGGTAGGTCCCTAACCTAATACTGCTTTTGAGGAGGTTAATACTGGCAATACTGAAGCTATCTCTCCTAGTGCTGATCATGAAGAAGAGGTCTTCTCTGATGCAGATGATATGCAATGCCTGAAAAAGATTTATTGATTAATCTAGTGAAGTATTTTGAAAGGCTTCTTATGATGATGATGGGAATATTTCTGATTTCACAATCTACCAGATGAGGGTAGATGTTCTTACAAATCCCACTCTAAAGGATTCACAATGCCATTCCTCAAGTCAAATCCTTGGAGATCCCAATCCACCTAGTTCAAACTAGAAGCTCCTCAAGAAAATCACTGAGGCTCATGCTCTAGTGAGTTACATACAAGCACACCAAAGAAGCAATCATAAAGATCAACAACATTGTCTTTTTGCTTGCTTTTTATCTCATTTTGAACCAAGGGAAAGTCTCAAAGCCTTGAAGATGGAAGTTGGGTTGAAGCTAATGCAAGAGATAAACTGTTGCAGTTCAAGCTTCAACAAGTATGGTTTTTGGTTGATTTTACCCAATGGTGCAAGGTTATAGGTACTAAATGGGTTTTACGTAACAAAAAGGATGAGAGGGGAGTAGTTTGTCAGAAACCAAAACAAAGCAAAGGCTGGTACTCAAGGTCATAGACAAAAATAAGGGATTTGAACATGACGAGGTTTTTTGCACCTTAGCAAGAATTGAAGCTATTAGGTGTTTTTTGGCCTTTGCCCTCATTTATGGGGTTCATAGTCTATCAAATGGATGTAAAAGTTGCTTTCGTATGGCACTCTTGATGAAGAGGTCTTGTTCTCACAACTCCAGTTTTTGTTGATCCTGATAATCCAACAAAGGTTTACAAAGTGTCAAAGCTTTGTATGGATTGCACCAAGCCCCTAGAGCTTGGTTATGCGCTATATTTGTCAACATTCCTGAGGTGCATGATACAGAGGGGCACCATTGACAAGACTTTTATTCATTAAAGAACAAAAAGGGATATTCATGTTGAGTTCAAGTGTATTTGAGAATCATTTTTGGGTCTACAAACAAGTCTTGGTGTGAAGAGTTTGAAGCCTTGATGCAAAGCAGATTTCAAATGAGTTCCATGGGTGAACTTACATTCTTTTTAGGTCTACAAGTCAAGCAGAACATAGAAGGCATCTTCATCTCTCAAGGCAAGTATGTAGCTGAGATACTCAAAAATTTGATCTTCTGCATGTCCCAAAGTTGCCATCACTCCTGGAGACCAAAGTTTGCCTTTGACAAAGGATGAGGAAGCTTTGATGTAGATGTACACTTGTAAACAGATCTATGATAGGTTCGCTTCAGTACTTACTGCTTCTAGACCTGATATTATGTATGCAGATATGTGTTTTGTTCACAGTTTTCAGGTAACTCAAAGACTTCTCATCTCAATTCTGTCAAGAGGATTCTTCAAGTTACCATCAAGGGCAAACCCAAACCCTTGGATTATGGTATCCTAGGGAATCACCCTTTGATTTAGAAGCATTCTCCGATAGTGACTATGGTGGTTCCAATCTTGACAGGAAATCCACAACAGGTGGTTGTCAATGTCTTGGTCAAGAAGACTAATCCTCCTGGCAAAATGCACAAGAAACATACTATGTAGCCACATCAACAACTGAAGCTGATATGTAGCTGCTGCAAACTTGCTGTGGACAAGTGTTGTGGGTTCACAGATCTAAAAATATTTTTATTAATTTTTGTTTTTGGACTATGTTTCAACCTTCATGAATACCAAAATCCACATTGATAATGAAAGCACAATTTGATTGTGAAGAAATGGCGCAGAGTCGGAGCATGTCTAAGAAAAAAACTCAGGAGATTACGTCACCACGTCATCAGACATGTATAAAAGAAGCCATAGTTGATGAGAAAATCCACACAGACTTAATGTGCTGACTTGTTGACACAAACCATTTGATGGCCCTCAGGTTTTAATACTTAAGTGGTTAGCATTGGTATGATCAACCCATAGCACCATTAAGGGGAGGCTTAGATTTATATGTGTTATTATAGTACTAAGTCATCTTAAATTCTTTAGTTTATACTGTTTAATCCTGGTAGTTTATATTAATAATACTGGTAGTTTAATAGGTTTAATAACGGGTTAGTTAATTTCTTTTAATCCTGGTAGTCTATCTTTCGTTAATACTGTAATTAAATTAGAGTTAATCAGGTAGTTTAAACACACTTAATTCTGGTTGAAATAGAGTTATATTCAGGTTGACTCTTAATTAATTCTGTTTGGACCAAAATTAAAAGTCAGGTAGTGTACTATTGTAATATTCTGTGAGTTTTATGTTAATGGCTGGTTGCGGGAAATATGACTTTTTCTGATTAATCACTGTTTAAAAGTAACCGTTAGAGATTTTTTTACGCGCAATAAGTAGCCCCAACAGTGAAGCTATATATAATTAAAGTTTTGATTTCACTTTCATACTTTTTCTTTATTGCTATCTCCTTTTCTTCGTTTCCTCTCTAACGAATATAGTCAAGCGTCTGCTACCCTCATTCTACATTTTAATTCACCATAAACCTAAGTACTTTAATGACGGTGTCACATGCTCAATTGAATATTGTGACAAACACAACCAAGTAGGGTTTTTGCGCAAGCCTAACGAGAGTGCAGGTTTTGCTGAGATCGTGGATTTTCTTCGAGGTTCCAACCTCAGGTATGCATTAACTGCTAATCCAACTATCTATGATTCTCTTGTGAAACAATATTTGCGAGTGCTAGTTGCAAAGTAACTCATAGAGAAGATGGTTCTCTTCGAAATAGTGCAACATTGGATACCAAAAGGTACAAATCACTGAGAGCGACAATTTAGGGATTCACTTCAATTAAATGACGCCAAGAAAAAAAAAAAAAAAAAAAAAAAAAAAAAAAAAAAAAAAAAAAAAAAAAAAAAAAAAAAAAAAAACATGAATTTCAATGTTACTAATGATGACCTTTTTGGCGGGTAGGGCCAATATAGGGTATCCTACTGATTGACCGAACTTTTACCTTTTGGTAAAGTTTCTTTACACTGACACTCATGCGATTTTTTTGGTCCACCATCTTTTGCACTGTTTAAGCTCTAAAAGTGGTGGATGGGATCAATTTGGTAGCAATATTGCTACTGCTTTGATCTGTCTATCCACTGGAAGAGTTTATAATTTTTCAAAACTCATTTTTGATGGTATGATGGCCAATTTGAAGAACAAGAAAAAGTTTTTGATGTATCCTCGTTTTCTGCAACTAATTTTAAATATTCAAACAGAAAACAAACACCCCTATAACAAGCTGTACAGCCCTGACCAAAAAGATTTTTGGAAATATGAAAAGGGGTTTTTCAAGGGCACACCAAAACCTTTATTGCCCTCATATGTTGCTTGTTGCAACAAAAACCATAAGCAGGACAAGAACATGCTGCTCCAACTCAAACCCAACCAATACCTCAACCACCACATATTCCAACAAAAACAACACACCTATCCCACCTCTACACTCAACCAACCACCTATTCTACACCTACCATCACCACCACCAGCCACCAGAGACAGAACCTAACCTCAACGGATGAGCACATCTATGAGGAGCAATCTCCTGTTCACCATCACTTCTCACCATCACAAGCAAGCTCCAAGTCACGATGCCTCAATGATTTGCTTCCAAACATTTCCCCATGTTGATTTCAATAATAGAAAGCCTGGAATACGGATCTTACAACAAACCAAGAGTAACCATGGGAAATGCATAGAGAAGCTAGTCAAGAAGGTAAAGAAGTTAGAAGGGTTTCTAAAGAGGAGGAATTTAGTTTTGACAGATTCAGAGGATGAAGAACCTGAGGTTCAAGGGAGGAAAAGTCAAGCTGACCCTCAAGATTCTTCAAAACAAGGACTGGTTACACCTCCTACAACAAAGGCACATGCTTCAGGGGAGGAACAAGAGGAAGATATAAGCCCAAACACTCTTGAAGCAGCCAAAACTCTCTCAAAGGTTGCCTCTTTAAAATCAAGGTAAATTGAACACAAGTCAGGAGTACAAGAGAAAAAAGAGTCTACAGGCAAGAAAGTAGTCCCTCAAAGCTTTGGACCTTTCAAGAATGAAATACTGGTGCTAGAAAAAGATTAATACTGCTTGTGAGGTTAATGCTGCTAGTATTGAAGTTAATACTACTAGTAAAGTTAATACTGGTAGTATTGAACTTAATACTGTTATTGAGCAAGATAGTACTGTTGGTGAAGATAAAGGACAAAGAGAAGGAAAAGCTCCTATGCTCAAGTGAAAAACTCCAAGAAGACAAAAGGCAACATATCTTTACAAGAAGAAGCTAGCCTTGCAGAAGCTATAAGAATGGATTCCTTACAAAGAGAAAGGAGAGCTGAGCAAATTCATTTGGATCTCTTCAACACAAAGGATAGCAAGAAGAAGAAGAGTTGATCTGAGCAACAGAAGAAAAGAAAAGCTTAAGTACAATTTTGAGGCCCAACACAATACAAATGAAGATTGGGACTTGATTAGAGCAAAACTTGAAGCCAATGCAGAGTTATCAAAGAGCATGCTTGGAAGTGAACTTCAAGGAAAAGACTTTGCTAAGGAAATGGTGGACCTTGTGAATCAAAGAAAGAAGTTCTTTGCTGAAGAAAGAGCCAAAGCTAAAAGGAACAAGCCCATGACCCAATCACAGCTAAAAACTTACATGATGAACTACTTAAAGAATCAAGGGTCATGGAAGTTAAATCAGCTGAGGAAGTTGAGCTTTGAAGAAGTCAAAGAAGAGTTTGACAAGCTTATAAAACAGATTGACTCTTTTGTTCCAATAAGTTTTGAAGCCACTAAAGATAGCTTGAAAAGATTTGGTGAAGAGCTTCAAACAAAGACTCCAAAGAGACTGAAAGAAGACAAAGATGATGAAGCAAAAGATGATGAACCAACAAAGAAGCTTACAAAGAGAAGAAAACAAATAGCCAGAAAAGGTATGCACACAAGTATGGATGAGAATGTTTCTGATGATTCAGATAAGGTTGATGAGCAAGAAGAGACTAACACAGGTACTGAAACTCCTTTGAATCCTGTTCCTGTAGCCATGAAAACACCTAGTGTAGCTACTTATAAGATTATCAAACAAGGAGAAAAAGGAGTATACCAAATTGTTAGAGAAGATGGAACAGATATAGTATACATTAATTTTGGAGCTATGTTAAAATCTATATCTAGGGATGACCTTATTGAGTTGTACAGGATAGTTATGAATAGATATGGGTTGGATGGGCCTGAGGATAAGTTAGAGAAGGGATTCTGGAAAAGTTTAAGAATTATGTTTGAAGAACCTCTAAGCACAGATTCTATATGTGAGTGAGATAGAAACAACAAAAGATTGTGAAGTGGAGATACTATGATACTAGTAGGGTACATTGTTTGAACTTAGAATTCTATGGATGTTTATTTGTTGTCTGATAGAAAATATTCCACTTCTTACTAGAGTATGTAAAACAATGGTTAAAATGAAGCTTTTTGATGGAAAAAGATATGAAGAATTGCTATAGATTGTTGAAAAATGAATGAAAAATAAGCAGGCATTAGAAAGTAATGAAACGTGTATGGTCAAAGCCATAGGATAGAAGTTAAAGGATAACACTTGGTGAAGGTGCTATTGCACTAAACACAACAAATGGTTACCAGTTCACCATTGTCTAACCAACATAAGTACTGGCTAAGTCCAAGAGCAAACGGCTCTGTGGAAAAGACATCTCAAATCCGTTACTATGGTTGACAACTTGCAAATAAGATTGTAATAGGGTTTTCAACTCACCATATCTGTTTAAAGTGAAGAGTGGCTAGCCCACAAGGTCTATGGCTTGTGGTAAAGCTGTGGAAAAAACCATAACTAGTTTCCTAAGATTATGGCTTATGTAAAGACATGGCCAAATCCATATTAAATATCGGTTGACTACCCCTGTTTTTTATTAAAAAAAAAAACCAAAAAGTGGATGGTATATCAACTCACCAAGTTTTATGTACAAAGAGTTGACATGGTTTCTCAATCCACCATAAATTACCTTTTCTAGTGCTAACGGATTGACTAGGCCCTGAGCCAAACAGGCTAACAATGTAAGAGTGCATATCAAATCCGTGATGACTGAAATGGTTTGCCAAAAACCATATGTATTCAACTCACCAATGTTTCAGTACTGAGAGTTGAAATGGTTTTTCAGTGACCATCGAGGACATGCACCTTTCTGTGGCACAAAGAACTGACTACACCCGAGTTAATGAGCTAACTGGTAAAGAGATAATCAAATCCATTAAAAATTTTCAATGATTATCACCTCTACATCTCACATGAGTTACACACTGGAAGTGATGAGAATAGACTGAAACTTTATGATTTGATGTACAAAATTGTCAAGGTTGCTGATGCAAGGGTTAAAGACTAGTTGCTGTCAAGATTTGAAGACATAAAGACTTATTATTCTGAAGACAGAAGTTCAAGACAATCCTCTAAAGCCCAGAGTGAAGCCAAAGTACAAAGAAACTTGAAGTTCATGAATGAAGATCAAGTTAGGGGAGGATTGTTAGGAAAATATTGTAAACAGACTTAATACTGTTAGTATTAAAGTTAAGTCTGTTAGTTATAGTTAGTACTGATAGATAATAGTTAGTACTGTTAGTATAGAAGTTAAGTCTGGTAGAGCAAGTTAAGTCTGCCAGCATTAACTTAAGTGTGACAGTATTAAAGTTAATACTGTTGGGTTAGAATGTTAAGTCTGGTTGTAATTATAGTAATAGTTATCTCTTAGCGTTAATCTAGGAAGAGATAAGCATTATCTCTTAACGCGTTTAGGGTTCCTTATGCTTATAAAAGGAACGTAGTATAGCATTGTAAACATGAGTTGATTGAGCATTCACAATCAAATAGTAATAGTAATAGCAAGTTTAGTATTTGTTCTTGTGTTCATCTTGGTATAGATATTGATATTCCGCGTCAATATTTGTATTCACGGTTATTGTCTCTCATAGTATCTTTGGATTTATTCAAAGGACTATAAGTCGTTTAAGGCTCATTGAGATCCTGTTGATAAGGACCTACAACGGGATTACGTGAGAAACAATGGCTGCAGGCATAATCAAATCGAAGATCCCCCCCATACTAGAATGAAACATTGTCCTCAATGTTTTACGAAGGGTTTCTACGTAAATCCTAAGCCGTTTATGAATTATGCTTAAAGATAAACGTTAGTCGATAAGATTAGGATATCGGGATTCCCAAATGAAGCTGAGGATTGTGAAGCTCTTGTGATCGAAGGACAAATACCGCGAGCACGAGAGGCTTCAAAAATCCAGGACATCCTGGACAATACAGCACAAAACACAAAACATGGAAAAGGAAAGAGGCAAGCCTCCTCACAACAACTAAACACTTATTCATTACTAAGCTAGCATACTACTACTACTGATAACAGGATAAGCATGGTGGGGTGCCCCCCTCCCACGAAGCGCTTGTTTAGGGTCACTAAGCTTGACCCAATTCCCTGAATTAGTTGTCCTTAGGGAAGGTTTGGAGGTCCGGGATATCCATAGCAGGGATATCACCTCCAAAGTAGTGTTTGAGACGATGACCATTTACTTTGAAGTTTGGCCCGGAGTTTTGGGATAACTCAACGGTGCCATACGGAAAAACTTGAACAATGGTAAATGGTCCTGACCAGCGGGACTTCAATTTGCCGGAGAAAATTTTCAATCTTGAGTTAAAGAGGAGGACTTGATCACCGACGTTGAAAACGCGGTTTTTGATCTTTGCGTCATTATCCTCTTAGTTTTCCTCCTTTGTAAATCATAGAATTTTCATAGCTTGATCACGCGCAGTTTCACTTAATTTATTGAGTTGAACTTGCATTGATCACCCGCGGTTTTGAGACCAAAGTTTGCATGTTTACAAGGCCCAGTAAGCTTTTGTGATCCAACTCAAACGGAGATGACATGCCTTTTCCATAACAAGCTTACGGAGTGCACGCCATGGGTGTTTTGTACGCTGTACGGAAGGCCCAAAGAGCGTCATCCAGTTTGTCTGACCAAGAGGCACGATTTTCGCCCACTGTCCTTTCAAGAATTCTTTTAAACACGATTCTATACTTCAACAACCTGCCCCACTTGTCTGTGAGGTGATACGCGTGGAGAGACGAATGATTAACTCCATATTTTAAGCATGAACCTTGTGCAAACGGAGGTCATTGCAAAAAGTGTTCCACGATCACTGATGATGGCACGAGGGGCACCAAATCTGGCAAAGAGAGATTTAAGAAATTTGCAAACTACTCGGGCGTCGTTGGTGGGGAGCGCCTTTGCTTCAACCCATTTTGACAGGTAATCGACAGCCACAAGTATGTATTTGTTGCCTCTAGAAGATGGGAACGGTCCCATGAAGTCGATGCCCCCCCAAAAGTCAAAGATTTCACAAAAAAAATACTTGGATGGGGAAATTTTGAGGCATCTCATCCCTTTGTGAAATTTTTCCTTGTCGTTGGCACGAGTCGCAATTTTTAACCAACTCGTGGGCATCTTTGTATATTGAAGGCCAAAAGAATCCGGCATCAAAGACCTTTTTGGCGGTGAGATTTGCACCGTGATGTCCCCCGGTGGGTCCATTGTGGCAAGCTTCGAGAATGTCGAGAGCTTCTTTGCCGTGCACACACCGCCAGATCATTTGATCCGCACAGATTTTGAACAAGAAGGGGTCATCCCAGAAGTAGTGTTTGACATTTTTGAAAAACGTTTTTTTCCTTCTGTTAGGGATGACATTCCTTTTGACAATGAAATTCCGCTTCCCCGTAATGGGTAGTTTGCGAATCTGCAAACCATAGGGTACTATCAACACGAAGAGCAACCGAACCAAGAGTTCGTAGAGGATATGTTTCGTGATTTTCATGTTCTCGTAAGAGATGAGTTTATCTTTGATTGAGGGTTTCTCAAGTCTCGGAAAGATGATCAGGCGGCCAGATTCTCTGCTCCTTTTTTGTCTCGGATGACAACATCAATTCTTGGAGCAAAAGGAATCCACCGCATCAGTCTTGGCTTAACATCCTTTTTAGCAAAGAGAACTTTAATAGCATAATGGTCGTATAACACTAAGCTTTTGGACAAAAACGATGAATATACCAGAAATTTCTCAAAAGCGTAACACTAAACGGCAAAAATTTCTTTTTTCGGTTTCGTAGTGTAGTGTGCTTGAGCTCAGTCATTGGTTTTGCTAGGCATAGTGTAGTGTTGGAAATCCTTGTTTTTTCGTTGCGCTGACTGCCACCAATTGGGGCAAAATCACTTGCATCACACATTAGTTTCGAAGTGGCAAAGTCCCATGTCGGGAGCAATCAAAATACAGGAGCCTCAGTCAATTTTTCTTTAAGATGTATAAAAGGATTCGATACACTCTTTTGAGAAGAAAAATGAGTCCTCTTTTTCAAGCAGGTGTATTCATTAGGTGGGTCTATTTTCGAGAAGTCTTGTATGAAACTCGGTAAAATAACCGCAATGGCCCAAGAAAACCTATCAGACATCTTTCACAGTAGTCGCTAGTGAGGGAGCTTGGCAATACCGTCAACTTTAGCTCGTCTAACCTCAATCCCGACTGAGATTTATGTGTCCAAGACAGTGCCTTCTATTTACCATGAAATGGCTTTTCTTCCCAGTTTTAGACCAAATTTGGTGTCCTTCACACTCGTTGAAAACATTTGTCCAAATGGGATAGGGCATGTAGGAAAGAGTCCCCGAAGACAGAAAAAGTCAACCATAAATACTTCCTTCATCTTTTCGATCATGTCGTGGAAGATTGCCAACATACATCGTTGGAAAAAGGCCAGTGCATGCAAAGCCCTAACGTCATGCATGCGGTAAGGCAAATATTCCGAATGGGCAATAAAAGTATGTCGATTTCTGGTCCTATCGGACTAATGGGGAATCTGGAAATAACCCGAAAAGCCATAGAGGAAACAATAGAATTGGTTTCCCGCGAGTCTTTCGAGCATTTGGTCCATGAAGGGCAGTGGAAAATGGTCCTTTCGGGTAGCTTCATTCAACTTTCTATAGTCGATGCACACTCTCCACCCTGTGACCAATCGCGTCGGTATAAGATCATTTTCATCATTTTTTACGACGGTCATGCCACCCTTTTTCGGTACACAATGCACCGGGCTTACCCATGGACTGTCAGAGATCGGATAAATTAATCCGGCTCAAGATAGTTTTTTCAACTCTTTCTTCCTTGATGAAACGTCATGGATTTTCCCGATTACCCGACTTGATGCTGAACCGAACGGTTTCGTAGTCCTCTTCCATGAGAATTTTGTGGGTACAAAACTCTGGGTCAATACCCTTGATATCAGAAAGTTTCCAAGCGATGGCTCCTTGTGGACTTTATAACCATCGATTAGAGCTTCCTTTTCCCCTCATTCTTAAATCATGCTAATTAGACGGCAAACTTGTCGACACCCTCAAAAATGCATATTCTACAAGAGGTGGCAGTCCTTAGAGTTCAACCACAGTGTGGCTCATTAACTGAAGAGTTATCATAGTTTGCTTCACAAATATTAGATCTTTTTTCTAGTTTCTGGAAATATCTTCCTTTGGGAGGTGGTGGTGAGGGATCACTATTAAGAATTGCTTCGAGGAGAAGAATGTCCCCATCAGGGTCATAATATGTTGGATCAACTTCCGGTGAAGTTGGATCATCCTCTATAGCAAGAAAAGAGTCGGCTTCTTCAAAAAGGAGAAAATCACTGTCCCCGAATGGAGTTAAAGTCGGAGATACAGTAGAGATGATTGGATCATAGTAAGGAGTGGGATTGCCACTCGAGATCACATTTGAGAAACCAAGAACTTCTTGAGAGTTATTTCTTCACAAAGCCATATCAATGACGACAATTCCGTTTGCCTCATATTGATTGTAATTAGCCGTGTCTCGAATTTGGTCCAGATTAAATGTAATGGCCTCTCTGCCCACATGAAGGGTTATTTCACCTTCGTATACATCGATTAATGCACGACAGGTCTTTAAGAAACCCCTCCCGAGAATTAAAGGTACTCGGGGGTCTGGCTCAAAATTGACGACCACAAAATCTGCAGGAAATTGGAACTTTCCCACCGTTACATAGACGTCTTCAGCCGATTACCGATTGGGGGTGGGGGTTTTTTCCAAGATTGATCGATCCGCAAGCTCTAGCGTCATGCAAGTCGGGGTTAGTTCGGGAAGAGAGAGATTTTTCCATACGGAGTATGGCATAAGATTAATGCTTGCACCAAGATCGGCCAAGGCGTTGCATGTATTAATCCCGGAGAATTCACATGGAATAAGAAATCGGCCAGGGTCTCCAAGTTTTTTCGGTAACTTGTTTAGGATGACCGCTGAGCAATTCTCATTCAATGGGGTTCTAGCCATTTCACTCAACTTTTCTTGTTTCACGATTAAGATTTTAGAGTCGAGGCGAATTTGGCATAAGCATCAAGGAATCCGTAAAGGCTAAATTTCGAACTCAAATCTCTAAAGATTTTCGTATAAAAAAGGTCAAATTTCTAAATTGGTCGTTAGCTTTTTCACGACGTCTTTCATCATTTCTTCTTGAAGGAAATGGAATTGATGCTTTTTGGTTAGGCCTTGAAGCACTAACTGGAGCATTTACGGGCTCAGAGATTGATTCATGATGGACAACAGGGACAACCGAAGGTTGGACGTCTTCGGTGCTTCCGTTATTAGTAGGAGGCATCGTGTCCTTTGTGACCTCGGGTTCACGTTCTACTACTTTAGGAGAGGAAGTAGTATGAATCCGTGGGTCCCCATGTAAGTCTACCCACCTTCGAGTGGTAATACCCTTTAAATCCTCCTTCGGGTTAGTAACAGTGTTACTAGGGAGAGTTCCCGAAGTAGAGGCGGTATTGGAAGTGACAAATTTGGAAAGCATGTCTGTGAGATTGGTCAATTGATTTTGCATGTTTTGACCTTGAGTTTGCATGTTCCTCATCACAGCATCATTAGCCTTTACGTAGGCTTGGAAATCTTTGATACACATTGAATTCTGAGGACTGGAGCTGATAGGCGGGAGCTTGATAAGACAGAGGTTGAACAACCTGAGGTCGATATATTTGACCTTGATGAACTGGGGGTTGGTAAGCTGGAGCTTGATTAAAATTCCCTCGATTTTGGTTGTAACGATTCTGATTGTTTCCTTGATTTTGCACATTATGATTGTCTTGAGCGGGAGGAAAACCGGGAGGTCGATTTTGATTTGAAATTGGGGCTCGATAACCGGTGTTTCCTTGGTTGTAGTTAGCTGCGGCTGCTTGAGAGACATACTCTTGAATATTATCTCGATAAACAAGCAGTGGTGGCTGGAACAGTGTTGGTATTAATGAGCACCAACCGCAATTAACACAACTTTCTCAACCTCTTTTACGGGAGTAGGAAGCGGGAGATTGAATTTATTTAAATCAAGAAGTAAGCTTTCCTTCACCATATCTTTCAACTCAGCAACATCGGAAGAGATTCCGGAGGTGGAAGTGCTCGTACTCACTTTGGCAACAACCGGTTTGTTACGTGAATTACGAACTTTGGATTTGCTTTCAATGATTCTTAGGCAATCACGAGGCATTTTATCCAAAAAGTTGCCACCCACGGCGGAATTTAACGAATCTTGATCGTTAGAGTTCACGACATTATAGAATGTATCGAGTTGATGCAATTCTGAAAATCCATGATGTGGACATGCCCGAAGAAGATCTTTAAATCGGTCCCATGCTTCATAAAACGTCTCATCAAATCTTTGTTGAAATCTCGTGATTTTATTTCGAAGATTTGTTGTTTTAGACGGAGGGAAAAATTTGTTGATGAATTTCGCAAGTGACACAAAAGGCAAGTTTTTAAATCTTTTGTTCGAGTTGGGAACCAACAAGTTCACCGGAAGTTATTATGATAATACCTCAATTGAGAATATTATATTTTGGTATTTTTACCAATTTGTGAATTTTATTTATAATTAAAGACAATGTTTTTATCTTTTTGGTTTTTTTTATATGATAATATTCACAGATTCAAACACTTCTTGACAAACGTAACGATAATCGGTTTCACAGCCTCCCCGGCAGCGGCGCCAAAAATTTGATTCTAAACTATATATATAATATATATAATAAAATATATATAATAAGTATAATCTAAAAACAATCAATGAAACCGAGGAGTAGTATAGAATATCCCCGGGTCGTTTATCCCCAACGAGGCTGTGCTGGAGAATCGATACAGTCGGAAGATTGGAGTTTGAATGAGAGTAATGATTTGGGAGTGTAGAAAGCTAAATTAATCAATAACAAGCAAAAACGATTGAGAAAAACCTAAAAATGAAAGCTAAATAACTTAAATCCTAAAACGGGTACGAAAAACGAGGGTCAAAAACCTAAATTTTGCAAATTAAACCCTAAAACAAATTTAAAAGCTAAAATAGATTCTAAATGACAAATAACGAAGTTTAAAAAAAACTAGACTGAAAACGGAGGTCGTTTGACCCAAAAACGAGTCAAGTCAAGAACCGTACCCGAGACCCGTTCTTTAAAAATCAAAAGTTTGCAAAATTAACCCTACGAAAGTTTTTCTATTTTTCCTACGTAAAATATGACCAAAGAAAATTTCCTAAAAAAGAAAAATATTTTTTTGATAATTTTTGTATTTTTTATGAATTTTTAAAACTTTTAACGAAATTAAATTATAAAAAATACTAAACTATTTTTAAAAATTCTGAAAAAATTACTAAAATTACTTTACCCTAAAACCTACCTAAGAAAAATAGAAAACCCGAAATTCAGCTTATGAATAAGCTGAAAATAAGCTGGAAAGAGCTTATAGCTATATGGGCCAAAACACCCTTAAATACCAAGGTGCCCAAGGGTCTAACAGAAAAGACCCAAGGGCACAGCGGTAAGAGGTGTTATAAAAGGAGGGTGTATTGAGGGTTGAGACCCGGGTTCGAGTCTTGCTCACCCGGGTTTCCTCTTATCTCCCTTTTTTTTTAGAAAAACTTTTTATACAAACTATTTAAGCACCTTGAGCTTATCATTTTTTATAACTAAGACTTTTTGAGAAAAGCTACAAATAAGCTGGAAAAAGGGCTTTTTGATGGCAGTTTGCTTATATTGAGTTTAAAGGCAAAAATGGCTTTTTCTTTTGACTCTTATGAACAAATAAGCAAAGACAGTGGGAAAATAAGCAAGCACAACTTAACACACATTCATAATGAACTACTAGGAACAAAAATAAGCAAATGGAATAAGCCCAATAAGCCAGAAATTGGCTTAAACACTCAGCAGTACTAACTTAAGAGTTAGTACTGCTAGGTTGTTTAAATTGGGCTAAGGCAAAAATGTGGCTTTTTGATATGGACTTTAAACACACAATAAGCAAAGAAGTGAATAATAAGCAAACTCAGGCCACAAATAATCCTAATAAGCAAGTAAGAACTGAATTCAACAACTAATAAGCACTTAATAAGCTAGAAAAGAAGTTAAGCTACTTACTACACTAAACAGTCAATAGCCTAATTTGGGCTTAAATTTAAGCTACCTAGAGGCCAAACTAAGGTCTGAAAATCTAGGGCTTAATAAAGGGGCTTATTGGCTTTCTAGAAAAGCCAAAAGCTTGAGCTAAAGTCCCCTAATAAGCTAGAACAGTGGGCTTAAAGACAAGCCCTTAGCACCAGGGCAAATTTACTAAAAAAAGGGCTTAATTTGACAGCTTAAAATAAGCTGTCAAATAAGCTCAAAATGAAAAATAAAGTTAAGACAGATTGAGCATAGCTTAAGGTGAGCTTATGCTCAAATTTTAAGCTTCTAAAAACACTTTAAAGCTGCTGATTTTTGCAAAAAGAAATAGGCAATTTGGCTTTTGAAAAACTTTTAAAAAAATGTTGACAGAATTTGTACAAAACACAAGGAACTCCTAAGGCTTTGGCTAGTTGGTTCTTGCACACACAAATGACATATTTCTAGACTACAACTTCAGGTTTTTAAAACTTAAGCAAATAAGCACTTTGAAACTTCTTAAAATTCAACAGACTTGAGAGATCAATTAGGAAACTTTGAAAAACACTTTTTGGACTTAAAAGGTTTGGAAACCAGACTCTAATAAGCTTAATAATGCTAACCAAATTTGGCCAAATGGCCACAACCCATGGTGACAACATTTTGACCCATTTTGGGCTTGTACCAAACACCCCTTTATACTTTTAAAAACGAATTTTAAACTTATAAAGACTAGTTTAGGCACAAATTTTAAAAGACAAGTATTAAACAAGTATGGTTAAGCACTAAAAGGTAAAAAGCAAAAGCAAATAAGCAAAATAAGACATAAATAAGCTGAAAATAAGCTTGCTACAGTAACTTTTAAGCAAAAATTTAAAAAGAAGTATACCTTGGCTCCTTGCTCAAAACAGGAGTGTATGAACCTAAATAAGCTCTAATCCTACCCCAGCTTATAAATAAGCTATACTAAGCAACCCAATGAGCCATCTATTTCTGCCCATTCATCCTTAGCTTAATCAAACAGTAACTTTTTCTTTTCTTAAATTTTTGTATCAAGGTTTAAAAACAGGTTTAAGATGGCTTATATTAAGAGCTTATATAATTTTTAAGGAAACGTAAGTAACTTAGAACACAATGTGAAAGTTAAGCTGAATTTTCATTAAAAAAAGTACAAGTACATAAAAGCTAGGTTAAAAACTTAGAAAACTAAAACTGAACTTCTAAATAAAACTCTCACTAACTATTGCCTCAAGGGCTTACAAAAGATTTATATAGAAAAACTACTAGCTAGGGTTTGGACTTTTGTCTTCTCTTCTTGTCCTCTTCCTTGTGTGCTTCTTTGTAGACACAAAACCCGTCTTGTGTTTGTTGTGAGAGGGGACTCCAAAGAGTGATCTTGGCCTTCTATTAGTCTTGGTGCCCACTCAAAATCATCACAGCCATCGATTTGTTTGCCCAATAGTATCACATAGGATTGCCAAGCTGTCACTTTGACTTCTAGGAGGTGGGGTTTGTGGTGGTGACATTTTTGTTGTTATGGGAACAGGAATCAAGGTGGAAAGTGACAGGAGGGGGGGTTATAAGTTTGGCGGGAAAGTTGTGATGAAGATAAACAGTGTTTTAAAAACGGGGTTAGGGTTTGAGGTTTTGTCACAATTGGTCCCTCATGGTTATAGTGTCTCTTGCAATTTTCGTCCTTGGTTTATAAACGTTTGGGGATTTGACAGAAAAGGTCCCCCAATGTTATAAGGGTCATTGCATTCATGGTCCTTGGGATGTACAACAATTTGCTTTTGGCAGATTGGGTCCTTGAGGTATATCTTTAGTGTATTGGCAGCATGAGTCCCTCACAAGTATTTTCCTCATTTTCTTCATTAAATAAGTTAGGGACTTGGCAATTTTGGCCCCTAAACTTATTTTTTCTTCACTTTTTGACTTTGGATTTGTCGGGGTTGACTTTGGTTGACTTTTTCAGACTTGGGCTTTGTCTTGACTTTGTCTTTACCACACTTTTCCATTCCGTGTCCGGTTTTGTCGTTTTGGCTTCGTTTTTCGTCCTTTTCTTAGATATCCGTTCCTGCACAACACAATTAGCAAAACAAGCATATTTTTCTTGTCCCTTGTGTGCTTCTTTGTAGAGACAAATCAACTATTTATGCTTGTTGTGTGTGTAGAAACACAAACCAATCTGAACCCTTCATTTTGAGTATTGCCCACTCAAAAAAAATTCAACCATTGATCGAATGAGGGGGATTTAGGATTGCCAGCTTGGCACATCCATATGGGGGGTAGGGTTTAGGTTAGTGACGGGTTTGGAAGGTTGAGGGGAGTCAACAAATATGAAAGTGACTGAGGGGGTATGTGAGTTTTGGCGGGAAATGGGGTTGGGAGATGTACAGTGTTTTAAACATGGTAAGGTTTGGTGTTTTGTCATAAATGGCCCCTCAAGGATTATATATGTCTTGCAAATTTCGTCCTTATGGTTAAATAGATTTTTGAAAATGACAGAATCACCCCCTTAGTTATACAACACTTTTTGCAAAGGGAGTCCTTTTGTGTTATAAGTTTTTGCCATTGGCAGAAACACCCCTTGTGGTTTATATTTGGTGTATTGGTAGTATGAGTCCCTCACATTTATTTAGGGCTTATAAAAAGGGTTAATGGGCTTTTATTTGGGCCTTATCTTTGAAATGGGCTTCACAGTCTTCATGAATGATGCAAATGGGCTTTTGTCTTTATCTTGGGCCCATTTGGTCTTCAAGTGAAATACTAATGGGCTTTCCCGGCCCATCAGATGGGTTCGGGTTTGACCTATTAAGTATTCTTCATTGTCGGCTTTGACTTTGACTGTTGACTTTTTTCTTTGCTGACCATTTCTTTGACTTTGGTTGACTTTTTGGTCTTTGGCTTTGACTTGACTTTGTCTTTTCCATGCTTTTCCATTCCGTGCTTGGTTTTGTCGTTTTGGCTTCGTTTTTCGTCCTTTTCTTAGATATCCGTTCCTGCACAACACAATTAGCAAAACAAGCATATTTTTTGCATTTTAAGTCCATTTTTGGTTATTTTAGCTTGTTTTTAAAGGTAAAAGGTATGTGTAATTAAACACATACCAAATACCCCGAATATCTTTTCGTCTATACTTATCAAAGGATGTCAAGTGTCACACCCCGAAAATTTCAGGTCAATATTTTTAAACTATTCTGATCATTATTTTTGATTTTTATACGTTACGTTTGAATCCGGCAGTTTACCAGGAAGTTAACCCGCGTAAATATGAAAAACGTCATCGGACGTGTTTCGAATTCGGATTTTGATTAGTTTAGATATTATATGAGTTATTATATCTTTTCTAAGTGTTTTGTAGTTTACGATCACGGTCCTGGTATTTAGTTTACGCTTTAACGTTTAAATTGCGTTTTTCGCGTTTTTGACCTAATAGAACCCCGGAAACCTAAAATCTTTTCGTGTAAACTTTAGTTATCGTCCATATCATGTTCATAAGCCAAAATTTTCGTTCATCCCTCCCCCTCTACTCAAAACACACGCATACACATACTTAAATAAATCAAAGGGCCTCTTTTATCTCTAGTTTGAATTTAAAAAATAAAACACCATCACATGTAAGAAAGTGACATGTTTGTTTTGCCCTCCACCACAAGCCAATGGCTCTTACACTTCACATGTTGACCTTTGGACCACAATTCCACTAGTGAGCCATTCAAGCTAAACTTGGAGCCAAAGTAGTAAGCCATTTAAGCTAAACTAGGAGCCAAAGACAAAAAATTTATTCTCCCCCCCCCTCTTTAACCTTATTCGGCCGAACCCCTCAACACACACACTTTGGTGTGTTTGAGTTACTTGTAACACTAAAACCCTAACCCTTATCCTATAAATACTCACTTAGAAACACACACATCTCTTTTAGTTCATTTCATTTGGCAAAATTGTTTTCTTTTCTCTCTTGTCCCCTCCTAGCTCATGAAACACACACAAATACACACACAATCCATACTTTTGATTTATACCAATATTCACACATCCTAAACTTCATTTTATCAAGACCTAAGGTTATTCTAATAAGGTTTTCATTTGATTTCAAAGGTCTTTCAGGAGTTTATAAATTAGGGTTTGGTTATTATTTGGGGTTTTTCAAGATCTAATGATTTTGGGTATAGATCTTGTGTTATTTGTAACACCCCCAAAAAAATCACAACACAGCGAAATACCACTTGGGGTGCTACCTCATAGCATCAAAGTACCGTTACGAAAAACCGACTCTAAGTAAGACGTTTTGAAAAGTCAACTATTCGATAATTTTTAATAAACATCAGAGTTACAACATGTCTCATTTGTAATGTAATAGAAAATAGTTTCAAAACGTTTATTAGTAACACGCCCCGGATCCTTATTCCGCTGCGACCCATTTTGGGGGTGTTACATCGTATGCTTCCAAAGCTCAGCTAACAAGATATAACCTGAGAAAATACATGCAAAAACGTCAACAATAATATTGGTGAATTCATAGGTTTAAGTAAAAACAACATTGAAATATTTCAAGTAAATATTTTAGTAAGAAAAGCTGCGCTACAACGTTTCAAAGTAATATTTCTGAAATCCAAGTAGTGATTCAATAAATCAAGAAATGTTTAGTAGTGGACCACAAGGTTTAAGATCAGCCAGCGACAGTATTTTATAGTATCATTCAACATTACTGCATTGAGCTCATGACACCGAAACCTTGACAAAAACGCATATCAAATGCAAATACAGTTGCCCCAGTACTAGGTATTATTGCCTCATATCTACGATTCTCAATACAAATCGCCCGTTAAAAAGGTGCTCGAAAGAATTTGATTCAGACCTCGAACGGGGTTGTCAAACCCAATAGATCTATTAAATGCACTAGCGTTCACCCCTACAGGGCAATAAACGGTTTATGAAATTAGGGACTTTGGCAATAGCGACTCATGCAAATAATTTCATAATCGGGTCAGGCATACCCTTCAAGCACTTGTGTTCCATTAGTAAAACAATAATGTATTTAAAACTCACGGTTTTGTAAACAGATAATCAATGGTCTCAAAACATGTAGTAAGCAAATCAAGCTTAAATAAATTCAGTAGTAAACAACCATGTATTAGAAATCATGTGGTAGGCAAGTAAAAGCTTTAGTAAAAACATTCATGTAACACTCATGTAGTAGAAATCAAAAAGTTTACTAAAACGAGCATGTATTCTCATCCCGAAAATAGTTATGAAAACCATTAAAGTAGAAAAGGTGGGGCTATGAACTCACCTTAGATAGTAGTATGGGATAAGAGGTTCAACAACGAACCAACAATGACGATTACGCCTCAACCACGACCTATAATATAGTGGTCCGTGATTAGAAGAAATAAAGATCGAGGGGAAAATGCATAAATTGCATAAGTAAATAAATATATTTCTACTACACGCATATATAATATAATTACATATTATGGAATCCACATGCTTAAAGTTTTTATTAATTAAGTCACTTTCTTTAGCATTATTACGCTCAACATTAACTTACGCCACTTTTCCAAAAAAAATTCTATTTTTAGCAGGTTACTATTTTAGGAAAGTTTCTATTTTTAGAAAGTTTCTATTTTTGGAAAGTCCGATTATGGTAAGATATTAATTACCGTTTAATAAAATGTTAAGTTTCCGTCAACCCCCGACGCGCCAAAAACTAATATATATATATACTTATCTATATTTTCCTTATTAATCTTACACATATATATTTTCACGTATAAAGTTTCTAAATATATAATTACTATTTTAGACATAACCGAAACGCACTCAATAATATATATATCACCTAATTATTTCCGTTAACATTTCATAAGCTCAAACGGACTCCAAAACGCTCAAATTTTCAATTTTTGCCAAAATTCAGCAACCAAACCCATCTTTTATAATTTTTTGACTTTTATTATATTTTGCAAATTCTGACCCGTTTCAAAAACGACCCATTAGAACACATTTTCACATCTCGGACTCTAAAGTACCTTGATGTAAAACAACGTTCCGGATAACTTTTTAGTTTTGGCCGAGACCCAAAAATCGACAAAAATGGACGAAAACGCCCTTGCATCAGGTCTGATGCAGTTTGTACAAAATGAAATACACAGGTTTTGCCTTAGCTTTTATACCCATTTTTACTCGATTTTAGACTCAACCGACCTCGCGAGGCAGTAAAACGGCCATCCGAACAACTTTCGTGTTTTGGCCGAAGCAGACTAGAAAGTGACGAAAATGCCCCCTCAAAATTCTGACAGCAATCATTTATACCCAAAAACTGGATTTTTCAATAACCATTTTTCTAGTTTCATATCGCCGTAAAAACTTCGTTTTTAGGAGTTATAAGGCGATCCATATATGGAAACGACCGTCTTGACAAGCTCTAACGTAATCTTTAATAAAACTTCAACTTTATCATTTTTACAACACCGAAATAAAGGCTGTAACTTTCTGCATAAAAATGATCCGTTCAAAACCACAAAAATCACCACTTTTACCACATCACAACTCCACAAATACACCTAAATAACTTATCTCCCTCCACTAACATATCCAAATAATTTCCAACACCTCAATATCAATCTTAACTTTATTCTTATGGATTCCATAATATACATAAAAATAATATAATACATACATAACAAAAATAAACATCAAAAGGGGTTCAAGAGATGCTTACAAACACAAGAGAAGTGCTAGATAGAAGAAAACAAAATCCCTTCTTGTTCCTTTGTTTTATTCGACCAAACAAACACCCCTAATAGAACAAACATTTGATTTTCATAGTAAACCAAACCTTATTTTATCCTTAATCCTCACTCTTTTACCCTTCTAAACACTTTCTTAACCCGAATTTGTATGAATTAAACCCAAAATTCGTTTTCTTCAAAACTTGATACATGTGAAAATTGTTTGGTGGGATATAAAGCTCTTGATACAAGGATCATTATTGTATGATCGGTTTTTGATGCATGTAAGAAACGAAATTTGTGGGATGATTTTTTTAGGGGTGTGTTTGTTCGTGGTTATGGAGGGGAAGGAGGGAAAAAAATTGTGTCTGTGTTTTTGTGAGAGTACAGGTCGACATATATGGTCCCTTTTTTTATTAATTGTGTATATATTTGTGTAATAATAAAGGTAAGGTATAATTGAAAGAAAATAAGGAGTGTTTGGTTTCTTTTATTTGTTGTAAAATTGCTAAGTTATATTACTTGTATATAATAAAAATGGTAAGTGTAAAATAAAAGATGAGGTTTAAGTTCGAAACGGGGTTTTAGCAAGGTTCGATCAGGACGCGTAAGAAAATAAATTTTACTAAAAATAAAATTTATAAAAGACTCGGGGCTTAAAATATAGGATTATCGAATTCTCAATCGTTAAAATGGATAAAATCCAAATCACGACTCGAAAATAGCTAAAACGACGATTTTTGATAAACGATTTAAGATTAAATTCTATAAAAATTTAAAATTAGAATTAAATCTCGGTTAGAATATTGATCTCAAATTCGGGTTGTTAAAGTATCCACCCCTTTAGGGAGCGACGTCCCGGCGCTCAATTCGTCTTAGTCGTCATATGGTTTAATCGTGAAGAGGTGAGGATATGGACAAGTCATCGTCGAGGTTTATAACGAAAACTAAATGAGAAAAAGTCAAAACATCAAATACATGACTCGAAGAATCCTTAGAAGTGAGGATAAAATACATGACTCGAAGAAGAAGCCATTGGAAACGAAGAATTTAACAAGTCGTCAATTCTTGGAAGCGGTTAATGGTTCATTACTATTAGCTTATCCAGTTCGCGGCGGTCAATACACATTCGGAAAAATCCATATAACAATCACGAGTCGAAATAAGTTCATAGCCCAAAGAATGATTCATACGGACAAACACACGCTATGTCGGATACACATAAGCCCACTCATTCACAATTCGTCACTTACATAAAGAGGCGTCCCAATCCATGTAAGTGATGAATTATGAACTTATGGTTCGGCGGTTTATAATTTCCTTATTCAAATGAAGAAGCGTCCTAATTCATTTCAATAAGACGATTATAAATCATCCTACTTAAGTATGGCCGACACAAAACACAATATCAAAACAAGACCAAAAGCTACATTAAGTAAAAAGGAGTGTCTTCTTGACGGGATGATTCTTCAAAATCATAACAAGTAACAAAAAGAATAATAAGACGCTAGTCAATCGCATTCTAAAGGTATGTGCCAAAAGACGGCACGATTCGAGATAACAAGATAAAGTCGTACTCCCATCAACTGGAAGATTTCAGAACGATGGATTACGAAAACAACATACGCGATTCAAAAGCATAAGAGAGTTCAAACTCGGTGTCGATCGAGAAAATAAATAGCGGAATTGACAAACTACACCGAATGTCAATATCGTCAAACGGAAGTAAGGTAGCGTAAATGCTTCGGAGATAACCGCATCGCTCACAATATATTGAAGTAAACGAACTCATTAAGATGTACCATAGTACTATACACATATGTAAGTAATTATTATTACGTAGATGATTTCGCCTTTAGGCTTAGATTAGCACGGGCATCAAGTCAAGCTCGATTGAAAAGCATCGCTAAATTATACACAACATGCAGGTAGGCGTACCCACGATCCAAATTCTAACGTTAGCCATAACACCAAGGCGACACAACGACCGTAAATAGTTAAACTCACACAAATCACTTCTATATAAATAGACAACAATCTAGAAGATGAGCATAAGAGATTAAAAGAAGGTAGCTCATATACGTACGGGTATCCTTATATGATACTAGTATTGACGTTTAAGGGAGAAAATAAGAAAGCAGGAAGTACGCGATTGTCAAAGTAATCAACGTATATATATAATCGGCCGTTATAAAGCAAATAGTACGACGTCATAAGATAGACGTGTGAGAGCGAAATAATAACCAAGCATTATATATTCATTATCAATATAATAATAATAAGGATGCAAAAGAGAGCATATAAGTTACCTGGAAGCAAGCGGGCGCGGATATCGGACAATAGTGAAAGACTCTTAAATTTTTTCGAAAAACGGTTATATTCTAGGGTTTTGAAAACGACCTAGTTCGCTATAACGAGTGCTCTGATACCAATCTGTAACACCCCCAAAATATCAACAACGCAGCGGAATACCACTTTGGGGTGTTACTTCATAGTATAAAGTACAAGTTACAGAAAACGACCTCAAAAGAGACGTTAATAAAATGTAACATTCGATTAAAATTTTAGAGTAAAATCAGGTCCCAATAATTTATAATTTAACAAGATTACAAGAGTTCAAACGTGAATCATTTAGTATACTTGAAGTTAAAAAGTTATCGAATGTGAAGAAAACTGAGTCCTTGAGTTTTGTTGATATCCACGCGTCTCGAAAGCTTCCAAAGCTCAGCTAACAAGATATAACCTGAGAAAATACATGCAAAAACGTCATCAATAATGTTGGTGAATTCATAGGTTTAAGTAAAAACAACATTGAAATAATTCAAGTAAATATTTTAGTAAGAAAAGCTGCGCTACAACGTTTCAAAGTATTATTTCTGAAATCCAAGTAGTGATTCAATAAATCAAGAAATGTTTAGTAGTGGACCACAAGGTTTAAGATCAGCCAGCGACAGTATTTCATAGTATCATTCAACATTACTGCATTGAGCTCATGACACCGAAACCTTGACAATAACGCATATCAAATGCAAATACAGTTGCCCCAGTACTAGGTATTATTGCCTCATACCTATGATTCTCAATACAAATCGCCCGTTAAAAAGGTGCTCGAAAGAATTCGATTCAGACCTCGGACGGGGTTGTCAAACCCAATAGATCTATTAAATGTACTAGCGTTCACCCCTACAGGGCAATTAACGGTTCATGAAATTAGGGACTTTGGCAATAGCGACTCATGCAGATAATTTCATAATCGGGTCAGGCATACCCTTCAAGCACTTGTGTTCCATTAGTAAAACAATAATGTATTCAAAACTCACGGTTTTGTAAATAGATAATCAATGATCTCAATCATGTAGTAAGCAAATCAAGCTTTAATAAAATCAGTAGTAAACAACCATGTATCAAACATGTATTAGAAATCATGTGGTAGGCAAGTAAAAGCTTTAGTAAAAACATTCATGTAGCGCTCATGTAGTAGAAATCAATAAGTTTACTAGTAAAACGAGCATGTATTCTCACCCCGAAAATAGTTATGAAAACCATTAAAGTAGAAAAGGTGGGGCTATGAACTCACCGAGGAGTTATGAAGACCAGAAGTAGATGAATCATCGGACGAGTGAGAAGCGTCTAAGCACAACCTATAAGACGTGATGCGGCTTAGAATGATAAAGAAGATCGATACGTAAAAGTAAATCAAATGATCACGAGATATGTTTCCGAGATATGCATGGCATTGCATTATAACTTAACCGAAGTATTTTTATCCCCAAATTAGTATACAACCTGCACTTATACTACATTAAGTGTCTACTAAGTCTCGCTTAGCGATTCTTATCTTATTACTATGTGGCCGCACTTTTATTTCTCAAGAAAAGGCGTAAAACTATGTTGCTGAATTTTTAGTCAACTTTACAAGACCATATCTCTTAACCTATAAAAGATACAAGGATGGGGCTTTCACCCCTGGAAAGATACTTAAGTCTAGTTTTCAGAACATTAGGCCTTTTAATCAAACCATTTACCAATCCACGGGAAATGAGTTTTTACTAATCATAACTCAAAACAGAAAGTTCGCTGAATTTCTAACACTTACGGTTTTGGCCATAAATCCTATTCTATAATAGAAATCAAGTTGAATCCAAAGAGAGATGAAATCTTATGATTTATAGTGTTTAACCATGTTTTAAAAACCTAACACTTTAGTGCAAAAATCTGGAGTAAAATCCCTTTTTCAAACAGTAGTTCAGAACTGACTAGTTTCCGTAAATTGGTCATATCTCACTCATCCGGAGGAGATATAGCTCTATCCAATTCGACACATGTACCTTGAACTTATTTCTACAACCCTATAAAATAATCCAGACCTTCGTAGCCCAGAATAGTTATTAAAGTGAATCCAGACCCATTTATACTGCTGGTCTGTAGCAGTTCTAAATTTTCCTACCAAACACTAATTTTGACGTATTTTCCAAACTGTAATAGATATTAAAGTGAATCCACTTGGAGAAGTTAGATTAAGATGTATGCTACTGATATTAGCATTCATATCTTACATTTTAGAGTATTAACCTGGAGTTTAACTTGTTTTCTAAACGATGTTCCAGATTTGACTAGCAATTGTAAAACGGCCATAACTCCCTCATCTGGAGGAGTTGATAACCCATCCAATTCACCACATGAAGCTTAAGACTATATCTATCCAACCATGTAATTTATTCATAGGCTCCAATCCAAAAATTATTAGGAATATCCATGTTTCCCTACTGGTCTAAAAACAGTCCCTAAAACTACCTAGAAATCTCATCAAAACTTATCCAAATCACCAATTATTCACTTGCAATGCCATAACATATCCTAATAACATATCTCACACATCAAAACATGATGTTCATGATCAAACCCAAAATCAAACAAACTCAAGAACATGCATCCTTATAAAAGATGAAATCAAACACATGCATACAAAGAAAAATTAAATCAATAGAAAGATGGAGCAAGAGGCTTACAAGCACAATAGAATGGAAATAAAAATCAAAACAACAACCCCTTAGGTTGTGTTCTTGCTGCCGTGAACAAAGAGGACCAAAATCGAACACAAATCTTGATTTTGTTGCTCTAAATCTTGATTAAACACTTATTATCAAACCCTTGATACTTTAATTGCACCCAATTAGATTAAAACCCCAATAATCAAAAGTTTAATAAAATCATGAACTTTTTAATACTTGACGCATGATGGATTTTAATGGGAAAGATTGATGGGGTTTTATGTAGGAATGATATTAGAGTAGGATGGAAGTGATTAATTGAATTTTTGGTGGATGATTTTTGGTGTTCTTGTGATGTCTGTGTCGAACCAGTAAGGGAGAGGAAGGAGAAGAATGATTTTCTTTGTGTGTGTGTTTTATAAGGAAGTTTGAATTGGTTTAGGAGTTATATAGAGATTATATCTAGTTTAATTAATTCCTTTCATAAATTAGGTAAGTAAAAAATATATAGGGTGCGTTTGATTTAGCTAATAACTGGCCCCCTCTATGAGGGTGGGCTTGGTTAGGCTTTTTGTTTGGTAATCTTTGTATCACATTGTTTTCGGGCCCAATAACTTATTTAACTCGCTATTTGTTATTAAATCACGATTTTTGACACGGTTTTGGCCAAACACGAATAAAAGATGAAAAATAATAA
>BQNB010076607.1:0-28280 GCA_026074375.1 Tanacetum coccineum
GTTTGCCGTGAGCTAGGGGGAGGAGGAGGAGTTTTTGTGTTTTACACCTTTAAAATGAGAAGTGTGTGTGTATTTCACTAGCAAAGTCCTTAAATACCATAATGACTAGTCAAAGACAAGATGAGGGTTTCAAGGAAAGTATGGTCATAAGTATGGAAGCCTTACAAGTAAACATGTAAGTCTTTGGTCAAAAGGATGGGAGGTATGGCTAGGTTTAATGGCAAGTGATGTACAAAAGACCAAGTTGAGATTTTTGTGATATTTCTTGATGTGTAAACACCAAATCCGGTTTATGCATGTATATATGTAAGATATTTTGTTATTTTTAGGTATTAGGTATAAATGTGGGTATTTGTTGAAGCGTAGAAAAGTTTTGGTGCTTCCGGGTATGCCTAAATGTATTTAATTGCGAAACGTAAACGTTTTACGCAACTAATAAAAATAAAATATAAAAAGTTGATTATTACTTTCGTAAAAATAATATATTGCTTGCTTGACGAAAACTTTAATTCGTTTGGTGTCCGTTTACGTTAATTGTTGATTTTTAGTTTACGCGATTTTACTATATAATAAGAATTAAAAGTAAACGCGTACGAAATTTTTTTTTAGTAAAATAGATGACGTCGTAAATGACCTGAAAATACAGAATGTTACAGATATCATGAAGATGGATTCTGTGTTTATTTAAATTTGATGCACTCTTTAACTTTTAAGAACTTATGTCATCTTTTGAAATCGTGAAACTTTTGTGTTACAAATTTATGTTGAAGTTTATGACGCTTTTAAGTATGTGGGACCTACTGTGAAAATTCTGATATTTTATAATGCATCGAATGTACTTATTTAAAACGTCTCTTTGAAGTCGTTTCCTATATCTTGTTTGTTGCACTATGATGTGGCACCCCATTGTTACCATCCCGCTGCTACCTGGTTTTGGGGGTGTTACAATATAAATATCAAAACATTTGTACCTTGAAGGTTTCACTTTTTCCAAAATTGCTCCCCCTTAATATGTGCTTTGATATTCGAAAATGTTTAGCACATAAGTGAGATGAGCTGCACTTGAGTCAAATATAATCACATATATTACATTTTAGTCCATTTTCCCCCCTCAAAAATAGTATACCATATGATGTTTTTGAACATAATTGATTAAAATGGTTATTTGAGATTTGAAAAACACATGGGTCAGATTATTATAGCATGATTTTGTTGTAACATTGTCTTAAGCTCCCCCTCAATTATTGAGGACCTGATATTGTGTTGAGTACATAATTTTGAAAGATTTTGAATTTATTGAAAAATTCTTGAAAAAAAATTGTACTCGAACACTATATATTTATGAAGTTGCATTACATTTATACAAGATGAGTTAAGAGACGTAACCGATCCTTTTCTAAAACCTGAGAGTAATCGATATTGTCACTATGTCTGAAGCAGCAATGTGTGGACAGCCGCATCTTTCTCCTCTTTTAGAAGCTTTAGTAGCTTCCCCCCGAACCCGGAATCCTTTGTTGAGTAGATGTGGAGCATTCTTCATAATAGAATGATGTAAATTGTAACATCAAAGTCAGCTAAGTCCCGAATGTCGAAAATTATTCCCTCTAAGTAGCCGAAATGATAACACTAGAGACAACTAAGTCCCGAATATACACACTTCTTTCTGCAGAAAAACTGACTATCTAAAGGAATCATCATACCTATGTGCACCTCTTTTATCAAATTTTACCACTTCTTCGAGATTAAATTTAGCGATTAACCGGTTGGGGAACTATTGGTGTAATCAGAAACATATCTTCCTTTTCTGGATTCCTAAAACTACATAATTATTTCCAAACAATCATAAGCCTTTTAGAACTTATGGTGTTGGCAAAATTTGATCGCATGTAGTTTTAATCCTAAGTCACAATCCTTAAGATTATATCTAAACACCTAAAGTTATTAACTTATGAAAACTTAAGCCCTTGGAGCTAAAATAAATTAGCTCCCCTTTCAAATTATTATCCGTTAAGAACTTTTTCTCGAATAATTTTCATGACTTGATTTGAAAGATTGTTTTAAAAGATTATTTATTAGTACTTTTTCTCCCCCTCAAACAATGACCCGTTTTCTATTTAAAGAGATGTAGTTGTTGTTTGAGTGATAGAAATTATCTTTTGAAACTTTTTTTTTTCAAATTCTTGAGAACACTGATTATGTTTCTTATTCTTCTCAAAAATAAGATTTCTCTTATTTTGACAAATAAATGCACTGACACGTACACTTATTTTACGCAAGCACGGGTTGTGTAGCAAAGTATACACAAGCCTTTGTATGAATATGAAGTAATTCACACTCGAGAAAATTTAATTTTCCATTGTGAGGAAAAGTTATCTTTTTGTCGAAAAACTTTCTTTTAAAATGAAAAGCGGGTTACAATCTAAAATAATTGTAAGCCATATGACATGTTTTGAAAACACTTTACAACTTCTGCTCGAACTTTATTTACAACTCCGTGTCATTGTTAAATGACATTTCTAAAGTCGTAAATATTATTGATTACAGAAGACATGTCATGAAAACATATTTTTGTATTTTGATTTTATAAAATTTTGTAAAATGAAAAATCTTTTTGTGTTTTTAGATTTAATTATTTACATAGGATACATGAAGAATTACCACCATTATTCTTCCTTTGAGATAGTAGATCTCAACCAGACCGTTTCCTACCGAATGGAATCGGATTGTCATTTGCGTTAAAGTAGCACCAAATGGCATGTTCTTGTAGTTGATTTCTTGTCGAAACTGGTCGAGAAGGACCGCCAATAACATTCTCCAATGGGTGATTCTTTTGATTTCCATGAATTTGTTCTTCAACGCCTTGATGAATTACTTGAGATTGAATTTCCTGATTTGTTGGTGAAGTACTAGCAGATGGTACATCTTGATCAATGGTAGTTGATGAAGGTGAACGGGCTGGATCAATAGCTCTTGGAGCAGCAACAGCTACTGGATCTGGAGAAACAACACCTGGTGGAGGATTGAAGTACTCATCAAACAATGGTTGAAACATGATCTCATAGTCTTTCTTGGATGGTGGAACACAAGGTGTTGAAGAAACTGGGTTTTGTACGAGTCCTAAACTGATGTATCCAGGAGTCATTGGTTGAAGCCCGGGTCCTGAACTGAATTATTCAGAAGCCATATGACCATATTACCATTTGAGGACAGGAGCACACTTATATTGAAAAGATCTTATCCGAGTTAAACCTTATTGATCTCATTTTATTCACTTTTCTCCCCCTCAAAATTTGCATATGTTGTTGCCATTTTTGATGAACAAGTGAATTAAAATACAAGCTAATGTACGTTGATCCACTTGTTGACTGAACGAGCATGAGAACTTATAGAAGTTGTTGATAAGACTGTTCGTAATTAAGAAGATTTCTCTTCTTTTGAAGATGAAGCGCACTGAAGCATACACTTTTCTTTTCTATGAGGTGCAGGGCCTGAAGTGTTGTCTGCAGACGCCATATGTCATTGAAAAGCGAGGCTTGAACTGATGTGAACAGATGTCATTTGACAATGAGGACAGAGGCTTGAACTGTTGTGTTCAAACGTCATTTGACAATGAGGACCGAGGCTTGAACTATTATGTTCAAACGTTATTTGACAATGAGGATCGAGGCTTGAACTGTTGTGTTCAAACGTCATCTGACAATGAGGATCGAGGCTTGAACTATTATGTTGAAACGTCATCTGACAATGAGGATCGAGGCTTGAACTACTGTGTTTAAACGTCATTTGACAATGAGGACCGAGGATTGAATTGCTGTGTTCACACGTCATTTGACAATGAGGACCGAGGCTTGACCTGTTGTATTTAAATGTCATTTGACAATGAGGACTGAGGTTTGAACTGTTGTGTTCAAACTTCATTTGACAATAAGGACCGAGGCTTGAACTGCTGTGTTCAAATGTCATATGTCTCAGATTAGATGTGTAGAACAGCCCAAATCCAAGTGCCAAGGTACGATTTGTATGACTTGCATTGGACACTAGAAGAACATGGAGAAATTGAAATGGTGGATCCCCATTTTTTGTTGGTTCTGAGCTGTTAGAAGTCCTAGATTCTAAAATCTTAGGTGCACTACTCGAACTCACATGTTTTGTTTCATTGGGTCTCCATTGAGATGTAAAACTTGGTTTTATGTTCTCAATTATAGTAGATTTAACAGGTTTCCTAGGAGGTACTATTTTAGTGGAGGTGAATCTAGTTAAAGGATACTTATTTCCAACTAGAGTGAAAGTCCTTCCTGTGGGTAATATTTTTAAACATTTTACTAGTAGGTTTCTAATCTTTCTTTTTAATGTCCTTGACAGACTTAGCTCTAGCACGTGCATTCACATTAGACAAATATTTCACCACACACAGATCATGATTTGCGTCAAATAAGCATTTTTTGCATGTAGAGCACACAGATTTAGACATACTTTTTTCTTTATTCAGACTAGGCTTAGCATTCCTAGTGTGGGCTTCTACTCTTTGATATTTCTGGTTGCTACTTAATGTTTGCAGAATCCTAGTGTTCTTTGTTTCACTTTGAGGTTTTGATCTGCTATCATAATTAGAACATTTTACATTTGTAGAAGGCACTAAAGGTTTGTTAGTGGTATGAGTTTTGTGTACATCTACTCGTTTTTGTGTGGTATTTTCTAATGTGGCATTAGTCTTTTCAAAAGTGACTTTCCTAGCTTTGTTCATTGGTGTGACAGCAACCAACTTCTCACTTCTAGATGGGGAACTAGGACATGTATCCCTAACATATACTAACAACTCCTGAATTTGTTTCGTGTACATACAAGCATAAGCTAACGCACTATCCAGAGGATTTGAGGTTCTAGCTTGTTCAATATCACGAAGAGTGTCAGTATTTTCTTTATTGATCCTAATGTAGTCTACATGTGCTTCCCTATTATTCCTAAGCTTTGAGGAGAGTGGTTCTAAATCTAACTTAAGCACTGATGGGGCAATCACTTTTGGCTTATTCACAGATTCACTACAATCAGACACACTTTTTCCTTTCAATTATTGAATGTGTTTTTTTAAGTTTATGATTGTAGTGTCCTTTGCTTGTAGCTGAGCTTTCAATTCATTTATTATGAAAAATTCACCAAATTCAGGAGCATCCTGATTTTTGCATGGTTTGTCATTTTGAAAACTTTCTTTGTTATGTTGGAGTTTTAATTCAAGAGAAATACACCGTTGTTCAAGTCTGGAACATGTTTTTGAAAGTTCATTCATTTGTGAAAGCTCACCTGCAAGTTTCAAATTTCTCTCATATTCCTCAATATAACTTCTTTCCATACTTTGATAATCGTTAATGACAGCTAGAGAATTAACAACAGTATGTACAAGATCTTGAGATACAAGTAGCTCCATTAAGCGATCATTTTTCATTTTCAAGACATCAAGAGCAATATTATCATCAAGAAAAGTATTTTGCACAGGTAGCACATTAACAGATTTAACATCAGCATTCATTACAATATTCACAACATCTTGACAGATAATATGCTCTAAAAGACGTTCATTATCAAGCTTTAACTCTTTCTTTTCAATTTCAAACAACTTCTTGTTTACAAAACACTGATCAACAGCAGCTTCCATTTGGTTAAACACCGTTTTTACTTCATTAAGTTCATTGAAAAGACCATTTTCAAAATCTTTAACTAATGTTTGTAAAGAATTTTTAAAAGGAAAGACTTCTTCGTTGAAAACCTTTTTGGTGTGTTCAAAACCCCATGACCCCTCAGTTATTGCGTCAGGTGTAGTTCTTACTTTTGTCACCTTGTCAAAACTGGCAAGGTGATTTTTTAGCCTTTTAACACTTGTATTTACTAAACTAACCTTTGGAAGTTCTTTAGGAACCTCAACTCCAGCTGATGTTTGTGTATCATTACCAGAAAGCTTGTTCCGCAGACAATTGCATTTGTGAAACAAAACATTTTCCAAAATCTTCAGACAATTTATTTAACTTAGAATAATTAATTGGAGAAAAAATAATTTTCTGTCTTAGTGATATTGGATCATTTTGTTTTGCAAGCATTTTGGATCGACTCACTTCTTCCAAAATCAATGTCTCTTCCTCATCAGTCACAGGGATCACCTCATGTTGCCTAGAGATTACACTACCATCATACAATGTTGGCTTAATCTATTGAGCTTTCTTAAGATAAAACAGATTTTGATAGCCAAGTGCTTGTTTGCGGGGTGTCATCATAAAAAACTTGTGTCTTTGTTAACATGTGCACTGTTTGAGCAGATTGACCCACTTTATAGACAATATTATCCAGTTCCTTTATTTTCTTTTCTAAATCAATTTCTTTGTCCATGTATTTACTTTCTTTTTCTTTGGATTCATTTTTGGAAACAGTAAATGTTTGCAATAAAGATTCCTTTTCCTTGATTTGATTAGAATTATTTTGTTCAAGTGAGTCAATTTGCTGCTTAAGTGCAAGTCTATCTAGAATCATGTCATCCATTTAAGAATCAATTAAGTTTTCACGACTACTTAAATCAATATTAAGTCTTTGTTCAAAAGTTTTGACGCGTTCCTTATATCTCTCAAGCTCAGCGGTTAAGGATTCACTATTTGCTTCCTTATTAGCCTTATCCCATTTAGTTACATGATTAATCATTTGTTCAGACATTTGTTCAATCACAGATAGTATCATTGAATCTTGTTGTGTAGACGAATTAGTATCTTGAATAGCTGCCTGTTGTGTTTCTAGAAGATATTGAGAGTACGGGATGATATTACTATCACTTGTTATCTTATTATATGGATAAGCATCAACAGGTGTTTGTTCAAAATACGGCATCACTTGCACACTTTGATTATCCATATCATTTTGATAGGTTTCAGAATGTGGTACCTCAAAGAAAACGTTTGAACCGTAACTTGAGAGATTGGCCACGAAACTTGCTTGTGCAGTAGGTACTTCATCACAACATGAATCATATAAATCAAATCCATCTGATTGGAAGATAGGATTGGTTGTCAGTGAGTAAGCACCTAGGAGTGAATCAACTATGTCTCCTGTATCTGCCAAAATTGCAAGCTGTTCTTTACTCAAAGCAATCCCTGCTTCCTGAACTTATGCTAGCAGCATCTTCTCTTTGAACCCTGTAGAATTTTGTACCTTCGTAGGTTGAGTACACTGCCTTGATATATGATCATTACCATTTGAAAAATCACCCACATAACTCTGAGTCTGTCGTCCTTGCATATCAACTTGGTTCATTGGATTTGATGAAGTCTCTAGTTGAGTGTTGTTCGATGGGTATCTTGAGGCAAATGTGGTACACATAAATGCTAAAGCTCCGTTGATGCTTTCAAGGGGATCATAAGTTGGAAGAAAGTATGGTACAAGTCCTGAATCAAATTGTAGAAGATCTGGTGGTGATTGTAAAGAAACTGTTGGTGCTTGAGATGATTGTGGATGAATCACTTGAGATGATTAAGGATGAATCACTTAAGATGATTGAGGATGAATCACTTGATATGATTATGGATGAAACATTGAAACTTCATGAGTAACACTTGCAGACTGTGGTTACTGATTGTAAACTCTCTCATTCATGTTAACCATTTTGAAGTAATTGATGTGTGAAATCAAATTCAAGATCTTAAGTAGATTAAGTGATGTCGTTGTGGATTGTTGTTGGTAAAATCGTTGTTGTATTTGAAGTACTGGAGCTTTGGTTAACGATTGATGAGCTAAGAAGGACTAACGGTGAAGAATTTTGAGCTTAGAATGATTAACGGTTGATTAAAGCACAAACAAGGACTAACGGTGTAATTGAAATCCAAGTTAAATGCTTAACGGTTGTTAATTAAGGTTCTAAGGACTAACAGTGTAAAACAGTTTCAACTTTGAGGGTTAACAAACAAGTTAAGGACGAATGTGAATTGGTCTTGAAGTCTAGGGACTAATCTTGCAAATTTAGATTTTATTTTAATAAAAACAAACACTTCCCTCCTTTTTCATTGTCTTCCTCATTTAAAATTCTCAAGTATTGAACGACTGTTTTAATCTTCTCGCGGACTCGAGTCTTTATTATCGGTCAAAACCCAACATACTACGATGATCGTTGAAGAACCGCAATGCTAATGATAGTCGTTAGAAGACCTGCGAACAACCGAAATTCAAAACCGAAAAACCCGAAACACGTCGAAACGAACCAGAAGCTTGTATATTTCGCCTAGCAATGTGTATAAAGCGCCTAAGCTTAAAGCTTGTATAAATCTGTTGAAAATCGTTTAAACTCCTAAGATCAAAAATAACAAAGTATATAGATACGCAGTGGAATTTTAAATAAAAAACAATGTTATTGAAAAAGGTTTTACATTCATACAAGCCCTAATTCTATATGATCAGTATAGAACGGTTTCCTAACTGTAACAGGATCAAAGAAACCTTTGATCTTAGAGCTAAACCACACTAGATGTCTACATCACACCTATAGGATACACACACACATGTTTTTGGGTGCACACACAATCACTCACTAAAACAATGTCTAGGGATCTCTTTATATAGAGAGTCCATAAGACTTACACGCGGATATGTCATACGTCTTAGTATTTATGCGAATACAAGATATATCTTGTGTGCGCGTGTATGGGTTGACATTACAATTACATGCGGCGTACCGCAATACCATATCTAGAAGTCAATTGTTTTAACTCCGAAGTTGTTAAACATGCACGGTGTGCGTTACTGCGCGCCTGTCGTGAGACGCGCGTAGACTTACTCCAACGTCTTGAGAGAAAGGTGTTTAACAAGGATACCGTGATCGATGTTGTGGGTTTGCTAACCCTCTTCTCAAGAGCTAATTATTAGGGATTCACTCAATCCTTTTCTCCTCAGTGGGAGTTATAGGTGCATGCACGCCACGTAGCAAGAGGTTTACCACGTTCAGGTAATTGTTATGCTGTTACCGCGTAGGTAAAGTTTATAAGTTATGTAAACTTATATAATATTTAAAACACATATTTATAATCCGAAATTAATGATGGCCGCGGAGCTAGCTAGGCACCGCGATATTGTATTAATACTTGCAAGTTTTTTATTTAAAGAAAGGAACATTCCAAACATAAAAAATACATGAACATTTAAAGGGCGCTTACTAATAGCGAGGAGTCAATGCGTTAGGCGTGGATCTGTTCAAAGGTTGGCACGGCTTGAGGTTTTGTAGATGTTCCCTATGTGCGGGGTTAGTTCCCGCGCGGTCTTGATGCGGATATATAATCAGTCAATCCGTCTTTTGGATGAGGACCTAAAATATGATAAGATGGCGCGAAGATATTTCGGACGTACCGAAGTATAATAAGATAATGCGCGACGAGATGATCCGACATAATTATGGCTAAAAATCTTTTTATTTTAAAAAAAAAAATAAACAATATTGGGTAATATTTGTTACCAGTTAAAAAAAAAATATGTTTTGTAATCTTTATTTCATGGAAAAAATAGTGGTAATATCCTGTTCACCAATTGAAAAGAAATTGTTAAAATCTCTTTATTATCCGGAAGATATTTGGAGAATCGCATAAGTTTATTGTTTTTGGTAAAACTATTTGTTACCACCTAATAGAATGTGCAGTAAGTAAAAGACAAAATGTTATGTTATTGATTTTGTTGGGCGCGACATAATTGTTTGGGCGCGGGCATTATTTGTTCGGGCGTTACCAAAATTATATAAATAAGTGGCGCGACAAATTTTTTGGGCAGTAACATAGATTTGTGGTTATTATTAACACATTACACAGATGGCGTATTGTGAATTCGGATAATATATATCCGAATATTGTTGATTTGGTAAATCAGTTTTTCGTTTAAAGACGCATGACAAAATGCGTTAACTGAAAAGCAAAAATAATAAGAAAGGTTTTAGATGTTACGTCTTTTGGTTTTTGATTTTTGCTTTTTGAAATATTGAGAGCACGAAATCCATTGTTTTATTCAGCGGTCCCCAAGGTTGGCCGCAATATGTTGATACTAAAAAGATTGGATGTACCTAGATCAGGCCCGAATTAGGTTGTTCGACTTGAGTTGTTCGACTCAGTTGTTCGACTTCAGTTGTTCGACTTCAGCTGTTTGACTTCCACTATTTCGAAACCCAAAAATTTAACAACACAAAAAGACACCTTTTTGATGGTTGTTTTGCAAAAATACTTGTACAACTAGTGTTACTAAACCTATAGGACCAAGAAAAATGAAAACTTTAAGGTTTTTAAGCCAAAAAATTTAAAATTAAGATTTTCCTCTTTATAAAGTTTTCGAACACAAAATGTAACAAAAATAATGTTTTTCTTGATTCTAAGCTTGTACACCTATATTAAAAGATATTAGATCAGATTTACCAAGGTAAATGATTTTTTAGTGTACACTATTTCTTCGAAAACAAAGAAAAAATAAAGAAAGAACGAAATTTTTGCAAAAACACACGAACCAAAAAAAATAAACACAAAAACTAAACACACCACTCCATGGCTCTTGATGCCAATTGAAGAATAATCATATAACATACATGGAAAGAGGAGGCAAGTTCTTTTAGTGAGAGAAAGGGTTGGATGAACACTTAGAGAGAGAAAGAAAATACATATTGAATTGTGTGAAAAATGAGCAACCAACCAACCATCTCTCCAAGGCATGGAGATGTGTTTATATACTTACAAAGGGCGGATGAGCCTTGGCTTAATGGGCTTATCCATGGGCCTTGGTCTAACTATGTAACAATCCATATTTTTTATCAATGTACGACGCTATTAAATTCACTATTTATTTTTTTCTCGTACGCGTTCGCTTTTAATTTTAATAGTTAAGTTAAATCGCGTAAGCTAAAAATCAATAATTAACGTAAACGGACACCAAACGAATTAAAGCTTTCGTCAAGCAAGCAATATATTATTTTTATGAAAGTAATAATAAACTTTTTATATTTTATTTTTATTGGATGAGTAAAACATTTACGGTTCGCGATAAATTACGTTTAAGTATATCCGGAACCACAAAAATAAATCTACGCTTCAACAAATAACAATTATTAATTCCAATGATCAAAGTTTATAAAACTTTACCCACACTTATATAATGGGACGCCCCATTTAATAGAGATAAACAAGACTTACACAATTGATACAAGTATACACCTTTTTCATTAACTTACAAACTACAACTCATAACAAGTATACTTCCATTTTGCCATTAAAATATTCACTAGATATTATCTAGACAATTTTTCTCATTTCCATGGGATCACCCTCTTATTAGGGGACCAAGAGACCAAATTAGTAAATACTAACTTAGTCTTCCTTAAGACCCTCTCTATGTTCCCAAGACCAAAGACCACCACCTTTGAAAGTCTTGGTCTTGATTCTAGCTCTTTGACTACCTTTCATATATATATATATATATATATATATATATATATATATATATATAAATTAAATAAAAAATATATATATATATATTAACATAGACATTGCTAAGAGATAACATACACAACCCCTTATATCACTTAAGAAAAACCAACAAACTCTCTCTTTGTCTCCGTAAAGGCCACGGCTCAAAACCCGCAATTATACACCAAATGCTTACAAAAACCCCATATAATTTTTTCTACAACTTATACAAGCATACATACAACATAATTCTAAACCTACTAAGATGGTTTGAAGGTAGGTTGAAGTATTTCAACTGTTGAGCAAAGAAAGTGATAATTAAGGTTCGTTGGAAAAATTAAGGGTTCCAAATCTTGCATAGCTTGTGTTTAAAAACTCTAACAAGGGTTTAGATATATATTTCTCAACATATAACATCATCATAAGGATATCTAAAACTCTTTATGTCGTTACATTATCATTTAGTTGTAGATAAATTCATGTAGTTAAAATCACCATTAGGTTACTTTTTACATGTAAAACATATTTTTTGCCTTGTGATTATAATTTTGTACACCTATTCATGTTTTATGTTTTGAATAAAACATGACTGAAAGAGACCCTAAGGAAGATGTAAGACTGTGATAAAAAAGTTTTAATGGACTAGTAACAAAGTGTTAACCTAAAAATTATAAAAACAATTTAAACATATTTTTCTAAAATATTCAAAAGTGCTATTTTAATTCGAAAAATAAAGCCTTTATTTATATTTTTTTAAATACTACAATTCATGACGATTCCCAAAATGATAAGAAACTCGAAAACCATTTTATAAACGAAAAAGATACGACGATTTCAAGTTTACTTAAAAATTATACTTGTTATAAAGTTACTATATCATTCACACACAGAAACATTATATTTTTTAAAACATCAATAAATCTGTAAAACTATTAAATACGAAGGACGAAGCTCGAAGAATCGCTAAAACAAGGTTAAAACGAATAAGTTACACATTTACGAGACTTACGATAACTAAATCTATAAAAATAATATATAACTTTATGAACATAAAATCGACTATTTCATCAGAAAAACTCAAATTCAGAAAATGTTTATATTTGATAACTCGTTTAAATACAGAAAGAGGCGTGGACATAAGAAACAGACTTAAAACGAGAAAGTACGCAAGTTTTATAAAGTATTACTTATAAACTTTTTACTTATAAATATGATTTTCACTAAAACGATTAGATGGTGATGTACTATTATAAATTTATATGTGGTAATTAGTTAATATCAAGGTATTATATTACTAGGAGATTTTCATAATGAAGACAATCTTCGGGGTGGCGTATCGACTAAGTTGTTGATTTACATTTAAAGTGTCCAAGTCCTCATACGTACCTACATGACCTCTAGATTATGATAGCCCAGAACGATAGTATGATGAGATTATACGACCTATAAATAATCAAAGTGTTTAGTACTTATACGACCTATATTGGATTAGGTTGCCTTCGGATTCCTTCGTGACGCATTTTTCTATTGTGAATACTTGTTGATTACCATTCACTCAAGGTGAGTTCGTAGCCCCTTTTTCTACTACTTGCTTTATTAAATACGGGGGAGATTACATGCTTGATTTCTTTGGACACAAGTGTTTTCAAAACTGTATGCTATTTCCTGATTACATTATTGCCTAAGTACCCTTCTGCCGCTAAGACCCCTTTTATCATGAACCGTTAATTACCTGCTGGGTATACGCTAGTGTTATGGATAGATCTATCGGGACTGACCATCCCCGTCTAGGCTGTGGTTTCTAGTTGACCATTGACGCATTTAACATTCGAAGAAAATTCGTAGGATGTTTGGCAGCATCTGTATTGAGAAAATTCGTAGGATGTTTTTGTAACATCTGTATCCGTGTTGGGGCACAAACCTCGAGTACTGGTTTGATTACAGTTTATTACGTTAAGGTTCGGTGTCATGAGCTTAGGGCAATAATACAATGTGTTGGACTATTGAATGTGTTTCATAGTCTACTATTACTTAAATCTTGTGGTCCACGCTATTTCCTGATAAACCTATGAATTCACTCAACAATTTTGTTGACGTTTTAGCATGTTTTAATCTCAGGTGCTGAGGTATAAGCTTGGATGGGAGCCGTGACGGATATCTATTAGAGGGATTCTGATTTCTTAAATTCAATGAAACTTTTGTCTTATAAAATCTTAATGTCTTTTTAATAAAACTATGGGACCTAACGTGAAAACTTTGATCTTTTGTAATGACATCGAATGAAACTTATTTTTAACGTCCATTTAAGGTCGTTTTCTATATCTTGATTTTTGTACTTTGACGTAGCACCCCATTGTTACCATTCCGCTGCTACCTGATTTTGGGGGTGTTAAAATTGGAGTATCCACTGGGTCGTAGGTTTCCATACCATATTTTTAAGTGATTCAAGAGCATATTTGGATTGGTTTAAAAAGATGCCTATGGGACTTTGTGAAATTTGTAGTCCAAGAAAGAATGATAGTTTGCCCATCATTGACATCTTGAATTTTGAACACATAATTTTAGAAAATGATTCACAAAGATCAAGTTTAGTGGAGGAAAATATAATATCATCTACGTAAATCTGTACCAATAATATGTATTTGCCTTCTCTCCTGATAAACAATGTAGGATAAACTGTGCCTTTGGAGAACTTCTAGGAGAGTAGAAACGATGAGAGCAAATCATACCAAGCACGTGGAACTTGTTTCAACCCGTAAAGAGCTTTCTTCAGCTTGTACACATGGTTGGGATTCTTTGGATCTACAAAACCGTCTGGTTGACTAACATAGACCTCCTCACGTAGTATGTCGTTTAAGAACTCGGTCTTCACATCCATTTGATAGATGATCATGTTTATATGAGCAACGAATGCAATAAAATACGGATGGCCTCAAGGCGAGCAACTAGAGCAAAAGATTCCTCAAAGTCTATGACTTCTTCCTGATGATATCCCCTCGCTACCAACCGAGCCTTGTTTTTCAACATACCTCCCAGCTCGTCTAATTTAACCTTTTATATCCACTTCAAGGTAATAATTATAACACGATCCGGGCGAGGTACAAGCTCCCAAAATTCAAGACGTTCAAACTTATTGAGTTCTTCTTACATGGCTTCAATCAAGCATGATTCCGTCAATGCTTCTTTATAACTTTTTGGTTCAACGGAAGAAAGGAAAACATCAAAATAACTGAACATGGCGTCAGTTTGTAGTTGATGTCTAGTGGAAACCGATCTAGAAGGATCGCCAATTATATTACCAATCGGGTGATCTTTGGTTTATTTACTGATGTGTTCAGATGGTTGATTGACTGACTACACATTATTTAGAGTAATAACTTGAGAAGAGGATTCTTCAGAACTTGGCTATGAAATTGGAAAACCAATAGAGGGATTATTATCCATGTGTCCAACTTTAATATCATGATCAGCTTCTTCAACATCGGGAGGAATAACTTGAGATGGTAATTCTTGAGGAGTTTGTGAAGTACTTGGTGATGGTACATCTTGATCAACTAAAGTTGAGGAAGGTGAATTAGTTGAAACAACAGGAACTGAAGCTAGAGCTTCAGGAACTGGATGATCAACATTAGGTGAAGGACATAAGTATTCATCAAACAACGGTTGAAGCAATGTATCCCAGTCATTCCTTGTTGGTGGGACAAAAGGTGTTGAAGAAGGATGTTTAGGCACGAGTCCTGAACTGAGTGTTCCAGGAGTCATTTCATTAAGTGCGGGTCTTGAACTGCTTTGTCCAGAAGCCATCGCTGTCAGCTCATCAAAGTCTACATGTATTGTTTCCATAATTCATCTGGTACGTCGGTTGTAAATCTGGTAAGCCTTCTTTGCAGAAGCATATTCTATAAAAATACCAACATCAGCTTTAGCTTTTAGCTTGCCCAAATCTTCACTGTCATTAGTTGGATAACAAAGTGCACAAAATACATGAAGGTAGGAGAGATCTGGTTTTCTGTTATCCAGGAGCTCATATGGTGTTTTTTTGTGACGAAGACGTATAAGGGAACGGTTATGGGTATAACAAGCTATGGCAAATGCTTCGTCCCATGGAAATAACAATGCTTTAGCATAAATCAACATGGTGCGAGCAGCCTCTACTAAAGTTCGATTTCGTCTTTCGATAACGTCGTTCTGTTATGGAGTAAGAGCCACGGATGTTTCATGAGAGATACCAACATCTTCTTAATAGCTACGCAGAGTTTGATTGACAAATTTTATACCATTATCTGTGCGAATATTCCTGACTGATGCATTTAAACGAACTTGTATCATTTTTAAAAATTTGATGATGAACTCAGGAGCTTCATCTTTCGATCTTAAGAATTTAACCCATGTAATCCGAGAGTAATCATCAACAATTACTAAAATATACTTCTTCCCATTAATACTTTCGATACGCATTGGCCTGCAAAGATCCATATGCAACAGATAAAGTTTTTCTTGGTTGGTGTCTTCAGATTTTGGTTTGTGAGATTGTTTCTTGCTTTTTCCCAACGAACATGCAGAACACAAGTGATCATTTTCAAATTTCAGTTTAGGGAGACCTCTAACTAGACCTTGTTTAGCCAATTGATTAATGGTACCAAAGTTCAAGTGAGACAAACGTCGGTGCCATAACCATGACTTAGTCTTAGAAGCCTTTGACAAGAGACAAATAGGAGAAGACTTCATCATATCGCCAATGGATAATGTATACAAATTAGTTCCTCGAGATCCCGTGAGTAGGTCAACACCTTCAAGATTGCGAACACAACATGTGTGTTTATGAAAAGCTACTTCAAGATTCGAGTCACATAATTGACCAACGGAGAATAGATTGTGTCCGAGTCTCTCAATATAGTAAACCCTGGAAATGGTAACATTCCCCGATCTAATAATCACTGAAACCCATTATCTTAGCAATCTGATCGTTACCAAACTTGACGGTACCAAGAAATTTATTGATGAAATTAATGAACTGAGAGCGGTTTTTGGTCATATGCTTGGAGCATCCGGAAACAATTTGGACAACCTACAATAGATAAGAGAAGACGATGGAACATTGGATTCCCCAGCTTGAGCGGGTTCCAAGTTGTTAGAAATCCTAGATTCAGTAATCTTAGATTTGCTACTCGAACCTAAATATTTTATTGCTTTAGGTCTCCTACTATAAACCTTAATTCCTTGAGTTGGTGTAAAAACTGATTTGATAGTGGTTTCCTTAAGAGGCACTACTTTAGTGGAGATGAACCTAGTTAAAGGACACTTATTTCTAACTATAGTGAAAGTACGTCCTGTAGGTTTTGATTTATAACTAATTTTAGTGTACACTTTACCTGTAGGTTTCTATATTTGCTCCTTATTTTTACGCTTAGCAGATTTAGATTTAGACAACACATTCACGTCATGAACATAATCAAGAACACATTTATTATGATTTGCATTAAACAAACATTCATTACAGATAACACAAAGAGATTTAGAATTCGCATTTAACATGGACTGCATGACATAAGCATTACATTCAGTTTTGACAACACGATTCTTTTTATTCTTCCTAGACTTAACGCTCCTAGACTGGTCTTGTACTTTATTGGTCTTGTTGCTACTTGATGGTTGCGAGATCCTATTGTTCTTTGTATTGCATGTAGGCTTTGATCCGCTAGTATCAGAAGAACAAATTACTACTGTAGAATGCAACAAAGTTTGGTTAGAGTCTTTCGTTTTGTGAGAATTAACCTGTAACTGAGTGTTGCTTGAAGAAAGGGTCTGCAAATCTAACTTTCTTGTCCTTGTTTAGTGGTGTAACAACGACTAATTTCTCACTAGGTTTTGTGAAACTTGGGCATGTCTTAGAGACATAGACTAACAATTCCTGAACGTTTTTTGTAAACACACAAGTAGAGTCTAAGAGAGGTTCACTAGGGTTCTGTTTTCTAGTGCGTTCTACAAGTCCACGTATGGTATTAGTATTTTCTATAGTCTTCTTAAGATAATTTGCTGGGCATCCCTATTGTTTTTAAGTCTATGAGAAATAGGTTCAATGTCTAGCTTGTACATTCCTGAAGCAATAGTAGTGGCATTAGGTTTTGAAACTACAATGTCAATAACATTATTTCCTTTAAGTTTCCTTAATTCATTTTTAATGCCGCATTAGTAAAAACCTTTTCTTGAATTTGAGCTTTCAAATCTTTATTTTCCATAGACTTAGAATTTAGATTAACAATTAAAGCCTCGCACTGTTCTTTTGCTCGCACACGTGTCGGTTTAATGGAATCATAAAGTTCTTTATAAGTACGTTTCAAATGTTCTTTTTATTTGTGTAATTTTTCATTTTCAAACAGTAATTTTGCCACACTATGCTCCAATTCAATGTTTATGGTTTCAGTCTCATCAATGTCATTTTTCACTTTAGCAGCATTCACATTATCTCTCAAAGAATGAATTGTTTCATTTAATTTGCTGATTACAGTGCCCTTTTCGTGAAGCTGAGCTTTCAAATCATTTTATTTAAAATATTATTGAATTTTAGGATTACTTTGATTAACACATGATTTGTCTTTTTGAAAAAAATTCTTGATTTAGTTGCATGACAACTTCAAGAGAAATGCAATGTTGTTCAAGGTTTGAAAACTGTTTTGAAAGTTTAATATAGGCATCATTCTTTTTTGACAAACTCAGCTTCAAGTTTCAGACACTTATTGCTTATATCAACAGGTGCACTGATCTTTTTTACAGAATCACACATGACAACAAAAGAATTCAATATAATATTCACAATTTCATGAGACATGATTTTATCCAATAGTCGATCGTTTTCAATCAAAAATTGTTTTTGTTGAATTTAATAGCATTTCCTGTTTACAGAACATTGTTCCACGACTGCTTCTATTTGGGTGAAAACAGTTTGTACTTCAGTGATTTCATCATGAAGGCCTTTGTCAAATTCTTTACAGAAATCTTTGTCAAAAATCTTTAAAGAAATTCTTTAAAGACACCTGGCTCTGATACCAATTGTAGGTTCCTATAATTCACACAAATATAGAATAATTTAGAGAGAGAAAGAGAGAGGATGGAACATCTAGTAAGAGAAAGAAGAAGGAAATATATTGTTACCAAATGAACCAACCACCCTCTCCAAGGCATTGAGAGGGTATTTATACCCTTACATTGGCCGATCAACATAAGGGGTATTCTTATGTTGACCCGGTTAGCTTAGCTAGTTTCCTAATATTATACTACGAGCTACTTATCTATATATTAGAAGTGACCAAGACTTTTTTGTATTCCTAACATTTTCGCTGCTACATGTTTTGGGGGTGTTACAGATTGGTATCTAGAGCCAAGGTTATAGAGAACCAAGTCACATATTTTACCTGGACTATAACCGTTTTTCATAAACATTGCATCATACAAAACTTTTTCATGTGCATATACACTACTTGCTTACATGACTTATATTTGTGCTTATCTTCTCTTGCGTATATTTTTACACTTGTCTTATATATTATACTTATATAAACCATTGGTTGTCACAGCAACATGTCTTCGTCTCATTCCACTGTTACCTACACTTCGGAGTCAGACGTTGATGGATCACCGTGGGGCATTCATATGATGACCGGGTACGAGTATAAGGCATCTAAGGCTGCTCCACGTTCTCCTAAGCATGCACCACCCTCTCCAGTCTACGCTTCTGATTCTCCAGAGCATGCTCCACCATCTGACGACAACCTAGAGCCAACAGAGGATCAAGCATTACCCGCACCCGTATCACCCTCCCCATTATCACCATACTACTCGACAAACTCTCAGCATATTGAGGATGACCCTCAAGAGGCTGACCCAGAGGATGTTCCCGAGGAGGACCCCTTCGAGGATGAGGATGAGGAGGTTGAGGAACTTCTAGCTCTAGCCGCCTCCATACTAGCTGTACCAGATCCTACCTTACCATATAAGGATGAGACCGAGCCCTTCGAGGAGGACGAGGTTACCCCCACTTCACCATCACATACTTCTCCCTCTGTCACCCCATTGTCTCAGACACGACTCCGCAGGATGCGGAAGTCGGTACGACCTCATCATCTTTTATCCCTTGGCACTATGGCCGACAATGTTGCACTTGTTGCATCACCACCACTACTATTATCACCCCTCGCAGAGACCCTATTCCCGAGGCTGATCTGCCACCTCGGAAGAGAGCTTGATTTTTCCCTCCACCCCATCTATTTGAGATTGGAGAGAGCTCTGAAGCTGTTGCTGCTAGACTGCGTGGGTCTACTTTGGCCCCCAAGGTGATATTGACAGACTAGTAGTCATCTTAGAGGAGACCGATGAGAGGGTTGATGGTCTGGGCACTCGCTACAAGCAGGACAATCATGAGATATATGTTCGTCTCCAAGATGCACAAGACGACAAAGCAGCCTTACGAGCACATCTGGCATCTACAGAGAGGGAATGCGGATCCTCCGTACCAAGACTGTGACCGCAGAGCAGGAGGTTGCAGACTCCCGTGATGCTTGGAGTTTTGCCATGGACAGGATTAGAGCATTAAAGTACAAGATACAAGAGAGTGATGACAGATTGACCAGGTTCGGAGAGCGTGTCAGAGCGTTAGATTAACGTGATGGACTACCAGATACAAGCAGCAGTTGTTATATTACTGTCATATATTAGCTATTTTGTATAGCCTACTAAGCATTTGGGTACTGCCCAACTAGTAGGTTTATTATGAAACTTGTACTTCTTATGATGTATTGTGAGAATGATGTATTACGTATCTGAACCTATTTATGTATGGTTACGATGTTGTTATTTATGACGTTGATTTATTTATGCCATGGCTGATCTCATTTTTATATATTCTATGCGTGTCGTGATCTCATTTTATATATTATACTTATTGCGTGTAGTGATCTCGTTTTTATATATTATACTTATTGCGTGTCGTGATTATGTTTCGGATGAAATCTCAAGTGTTATGTTTCTTGTGTGAATTTGAAGAAAATGCCACAAAAAAAAACGGTGTGAGCGCAGCCGCTATTGAACAACTGATAAACCAACGCGTAGCTGACGCATTGTTGACCCATGAGGCGAATCGGAACAAAGACAATGGAAATGGATGTCACGATTCAGGAGGTGGCAGTAGAAGGTCATTACACACTGCTCATGGGTGCACGTATAAAGAATTCTTAAATTGTAAACCTCTTAACTTTAAGGGGACTGAAGGGGCTGTAGGATTAGCCTACTGGTTTGAAAATATGGAATTTGTGTTCCATATCGGTAACTGTGTTGTTGAATGTCAAGTGAAGTATGCCACTTGCACCTTGCTACGTGGTATACTAACATGGTGGAACTTCCATGCTAGGACTGTTAGACATGATGCAGCCTATGAGATGACATGGAAGAATCTGATAAAGATGATTACTGAAGCTTACTGTCCAAGAAACGAGATTCAGAAGTTAGAGAACGAGTTATGGAATTTAACTGCGAAGGGTACCGATCTCGTAGGCTATACACAATGTTTTCAGGAATTGGCTTTGTTGTGTTCAAGAATGCTTCTTGAAGAAACTGATAAGGTAGAAAGGTTCATCTGGGGTCTTCCTGATAGAATCAGGGAAATGTGACATCATCGAAGCCAACAAGACTCCAAGAGGCAATTGAAATTGCAAACAGTTTGATGGACCAAAAGGTTCGTGTCTATGCTGCAAGATAAGCCAAAAACAAGAGAAGATTGGACAACAACCCAAGAGACAACCATGTTCAACAATCGCCTTACAAGATGCAAATGTGGCTAGGGCTTATACTGTTGCGTCCAATGAAAGGAGGCGATAAGCTGGAACTCTGCCTTTGTGCAATAAGTGTAAGCTGCACCACAATGGGTCGTGCACTGTAAAGTGCGCAAACTGTAAGATAATTGGGCATTTGACCCGAGATTGTAAGAGTTTTGCTACTGCTAACAACCAGAGAGCCCTGGGGGCGGTTCAGAAAATGGTTACATGTTATGAATGTGGGAAACAAAGGCACTACAAGAGTGATTGCCCAAAACTAAAGAACCAAGGCTGTGGAAATCAGTCTGGGACGGTGAAGCTCGTGGAAGGGCTTATGCTTTGGGAGGCGGCGAAGCCAACCTGGATTCGAACGTCATTACGGGTACGTTCCTCCTCAATAACCGTTATGCTTCTATTTTATTTGATACCAGTGCCGATAGAAGTTTTGTGTCAACTACATTTAGCTCTTTAATTGATATCACCCCACCTATATTAGATAATAGTTATGACGTTGAATTAGCTGACGAAAAAATAATAGGAGTCAATACCATAAATCAAGGTTGTACTTTAAACTTGTTAAATCATTCGTTCAACATCGACTTGATGCTCGTAGAGCTTGGTAGTTTCAACGCTATTATTGGTGTGGATTGGTTGTCGAAGTATCATGCCGTGATCGTTCGTGACAAGAAGATTGTTCGTATCCCCTATGGCGATGAAGTATTGATTGTTCGAGGTAATACGAGTGACGATGGAAGCGAGTCCAAATTGAATATTATATCGTGTACCAAGGCCCAAAAATATTTACAGAAAGGATGTCATGTCTTTTTGGCATACATCATCGAGAAAAAGACTGAAGACAAGTCGAAAGAGAAGCGACTGGAAGATGTATCCATTATGTGTGATTTCCCAGAGACCCGACAAGTAGAGTTTCAAATTGATTTGGTACATGGTGCTGCATCCAAGATGAAAGAATTGTCAGACCATTTGCAAGAGCTTTCTGACAAAGGATTTATGAGACTAAGTTACTCACCTTGGGGAGCTCCGGTTTTGTTTGTCAATAAGAAGGATGGATTGTTCTAGATGTGTATCGACTATAGAGAATTGGATAAGCTAACGGTGAAGAACTGTTATCCGCTTCCAACAATCGATGATTTGTTTGACCAACTGCAAGGGTCAAGTGTCTACTCGAAGGTTGACCTGAGATTGGGTTACCATCAACTTAGAGTTCATGAAGAAGATATTCCAAAGACTGCGTTTAGGACTCGTTATGGTTATTAAGAGTTTCAAGTTATGCCATTTGATAGGGGTGAGTAGAAAAAACCAAAAAACCCGAAACCAAACTGAAAACCGAAATAACTGATCGAAATCTAGGAACCGATGGTTCGGTTTTCACTTTTTAAAAAACCAAAAAATTTTGGTTTGATTTCGATTTTCGTCTAAAAACCGAACCGTAAAAACTGAACCGAACCGAATCAGTTTTATAATAATATATAATTAATATAATATAAATAAATAAATAATAAATCCAATTTTTAAATATATATATATTTTGTGGGTGGAATTATAATACATATATATCTTAATATTTATATATGTGTTTGTCATGTACGTGTATTTACTTGACAATATATCGTTACATATATGACAATGATCATTGTATGTGTATTGTCACTTGCATTTGTGTGTTTCTCATTTATATGTGTATAATTGTAAAAATGTGTATAAACATTATTAGGCTCATAATGACAAAAAAATAAAAAAGAATAGCCAATTTTCTATGTAAAACAAGTTTATAAATGTAAATTAGGCACAACCAAATATAAACGGTTTGAAACCGCAAAAATCGAAAAACCGAACCGAAAAACAGAAAAAACCAAACCGCCAAAAACCGAGCGGTTTCGGTGTTTGATTTGGTAAAAGCCAACTATTTTGGTTTGGTTTCGGTTTTAGCCAAAAACCGACCCAAACTGAACCGTGCACACCCATACCATTTGGTTTGACCAATGCACCGTCGGTATTTATGAACCTCATGAATCGAGTGTGCAAGCCATATTTGGATAAGTTTGTGATTGTCTTCATCGATGATATTTTGATCTACTCCAAGAACACGCAAGAGTATGAAGAACACCTTTTATTAATTTTAGAGTTACTTAAAAAGGAGGAGTTTTATGCCAAATTCTCGAAGTGTGAATTTTGGATTCCTAAAGTATAATTTCTTGGTCACGTGATCGATAACCAAGGCATTCATGTGGATCCCACCAAGATCGAATCTATTAAATATTGGGCATCTCCTAAGACTCCAATGGAGATTCATTAATTTTTAGGTCTTGTCGGGTACTATCGAAGATTTATTGAAGATTTCTCAAAGATCTCCAAGCCAATGACCAAGCTGACTTAGAAAAGTGTCAAGTTTGAATGGGGAGATAAGGAGGAAGTGGCATTTCAATTATTGAAGCAGAAATTGTGTAGCACACTAATTTTGGATTTGCCTGAAGGAACTGAAAACTTTGTAGTTTATTGCGATGCTTCGCATAAAAATTTAGGTGTTGTGTTGATGCGAAATGAGAAGGTGAATGCTTATGCATAACGCCAACTCAAGATTTACAAAAAGAATTATATAACTCATGATTTAGAGTTGGGAGATGTAGTGTTTGCTTTAAAGATTTGGAGGCACTACTTATATGGAACAAAGTGTAACGTGTTCACCGATCATAAAAGCTTGCAATACATCCTTGATCAGAAGGAGTTGAACATGAGGCAACATCGATGGTTGGAGGTGCTTAGTGATTACGACTTCAAAAATCGTTATCACCCAGGAAAGGCGAATGTAATGGCAGATGCTTTAAGCTGAAAATAACGGATTAAGCCATTACGAGTTCGAGCCTTAGTTATAACTATTGGTTTGAATCTTCCAGCTCATATTTTAAACGCTCAAGCCGAGGCGATGAAAGAAGAAAATGTTAAGGAAGAAAATCTTCGTGACTTGAACAAGGATTTTGAGACCTGTCCTGATGGGACACTTTGTATTGAAAAGCAGAGTTGGTTACCACGTTTTGAAGGATTAAGGGAGTTGATTATGCATGAATCGCATAAATCTAATTATTCGATTCACCCTGGATCCGACAAGATTTACCATGACTTGAAGAAATTGTACTGGTGGCCCAACATGAAAGTAGAAATTGCCACCTATGTTAGCAAGTGTTTGACATGCTCGAAGGTCAAAGCAGAATACTAAAAACCATTTGGTTTGTTGGTACAACCCGAGATACCCCAATGGAAGTGGGATAAAATCACCGTGAATTTTATCACGAAGCTACCTAAGACATCAAGTGGTCACGATACCATTTGGGTGATTGTTGATCGTCTTACCAAGTCTGCTCACTTTTTGCCAATGAAGGAAACTGATACGATGGAGAGACTGACGAGATTATACTTGAAAGAAGTGGCCTCAAGGCATGGAGTGCTGGTCTCTATCATCTCTGACCATGATAGCAGATTTACATCGCATTTCTGCCAGTCACTCCAGAAAGCTTTGGGTACTCATTTAGATATGAGTACTGCTTACCATCTGCAGAACGATGGACAAAGAGAGAGAACCATTCAAATTCTTGAAGACATGTTACACGCTTGCGTAATAGATTTTAGTAATTGTTGAGATAAGCATTTACCGCTAGTAGAATTATCCTACAACAACAGTTATCATACTAGCATCAAGGCCGCACCGTTTGAGGCACTTTATGGTCAAAAGTGTCGATCACCTGTCTGCTGGGCCGAGGTCAGAGATAGTCAGCTCACTGGCCCAAAAATAATTCATGAGACTACTAAGAAGATCATCCAAATCAAGAGCATAATTCAAGCTGCGCGTGATCGCCAGAAGAGTTACGCCGATGTGAGGCGTAAACCTCTAGAATTTCAAGAGGGTAACAAGGTCATGTTGAAGGTTTCACCTTGGAAATGGCTTATCTGTTTTGGAAAATGAGGAAAGTTGAACCCGAGGTATATTGGACCTTTTAAGGTGTTAGCAAAAGTTGGAACCGTTTCTTATAGACTCGAACTTCCTTAATAATTAAGCAAGGTTTATAGCATGTTTCACGTATCCAATTTGAAGAAGTGTTTGTCTGATGAATCGCTCGTAATTTCGTTAGATGAGATCCAAATTGATGACAAGCTGCATTTCGTTGAAGAGCCCATAGAGATTATGGACCGAGAAGTCAAGGGGTTAAAGCAAAGTTGTATTCCTATTGTCAAGGTTTGATGGAACTATATAAGAGGTCCAGAATTTACGTGGGAACGTGAAGACCAATTCCGAAGCAAATATCCATACCTCTTCACCAACACCACACTGGGAGACAACTCAAAATGAATTCTGGGTCAGAATTATTTTAACACGGGAGACTGTGACAATCCGCATTTTCAGGTCATTTTACGTTGATAGACTCAAAACTATTTACTTTGAACCTTTACGTGTTTACTTTTAATTATAACCTTTAAGTTAAATCGCGTAAACTAAAAATCAACATTTAACGTAAATCGGCATTAAACAAATATAAGTTTACGTCAAATATGTGTTATATGATTATTACGAATATAATTTATACGTTTTCATATTTTATTTTCTGAGCTTTACGTAAAATGCTTACGTTTTGCATTATGAACCTTTATGCATGCATGTAAACCATACCACCCTTCCATACTTATACATATTAACACACTTATACATAATACCCAAAAATTTAAGCATTTCCCTCCCCCTAGCATAATGTTGCCGTCCATTTTCCCACTCACATAACACAAATAATACCATTTTAATCTTTGTAGTTAACCATGCAAGAACTCGTTACCTTATGCTTATAACCAAATTGTAGAAAGAGATGGTTGGATGAACACTTAAAGAGAGAAAGGAAAAAAGGATAATATTAGCTTAACGAAAATGTGATAAATGAACAACAAACACCCTCTACATGTGTGAAGAGGGTTTATATACTTACATAGATGGGTCAGGCCGGGCTTTCTATGGGCTTTCCTTGGACTTTCTATAAGCCGGCCCGAGATTACTTAGATATTACATTGAATTGACTAACTATTACTAAGGCTCGTGAGATCGATAATGATCGTCATTTCACTAAAAACCGAATTCCTAACAATCTCCCCTTAAGGGACGATCGTTGAGATCTCATAAATGATCAACACTTTTTGTGTTCCTAACAATCTTCCCCTAAGGGGTGATCATAAAGATCTATCCTTGTGACCTTGATCATTAATCATTGAAGCTTCTTGTCTTAATCTTGAGTCTTTTTTGTGTGTAATAGTTGATATTCTATTTTGCTTCTTTGCGTAGTGATCATTGACTTTAGGCTTGAGCTTGTTACTTTATCTTGACTTGTATGTGAATATGTGATCTTTAGCACATTGAGATCATCAACCAAGCATAATCTCTTTTCACCATCTTGTAAATTTTGCCATCTTGTGAACTCGTGACTTTTGGACCGACATGCTCATACCTTTCTTGATTTGATAGCTTGAAAGCTTTAATGATGAATCTTTCTTGAAGTTATTTAACTTTAACACTTCGTTACTTCGAGAAAAATGTTCGGTATCAGAGTGACGGAAACTTCTTTGAAATTCTTTGACTTTAATGCTTTGTCACTTCTAGAAAGATGTACGGTGTCAGAGTAGCAGAAGTCTTGAAACATGTACTTGAGCTTTCATGATGTCTTTATGTTTGTCGGTCGGGTATGAGCATGTGGCTATGAATTTGTGAGTCAGCTGGAACCAGGTACCTCCAAGACCATCTTTATGTGAATCTGGAATAAAATAGTTAGCAATAAATATGGGGGACGAATATGGCTTTATCATTCGCCCGTGTTTGGTTAGAGTAACCTTCGAATCCGTGAGGATTGACCCATGACCAGGTAGATTCAGTTTCAGAAGAATCTCCTTGACAGGATTTCGAGCTTGCAATATTGAATCTTTCTAAGACATGTGTATTAGATTCATCGTACTCAGCATGTTTTCATTATCAGAACGTCTCAAAGCAGACAACACGATAAGAGTGAACCAGTGAGTTACTGTCTCACCGATTGAAATAAAAATTGATTTGAAAAATCAATCGACGTGTCACTTGCTAAAGTGGTTTTGTGACACATTGAGAGTGTTAATCATTTCAAAAGTTCATCATCAATCGTCAATTCATATACTAGAACAAGTTTGATTCATTAAGAATCGCACCATCGTTTCTTTTTAGTTATCACAAGCTTGATTCGTATAGAATCGCACAAGTCACCTACCATGAGCTTGTTTGATGTTGGCTCAAGCAGGATTTCCATCTTTATTATGATTACTTAAGTATCACTCTGATGTTCTGGCAAATCACAAGGATAATACGTAGGACTCTTTATATATTTCTTGTTATTCACATTGTGTGAGATAGCAAGCATAATTTTGACAAGTGTCCTAATAAGATTTATAAATGATCTCTTTTGGCTCTAGACTCAATAGTGCACTTTGGTTTTAGTGATCGGAGGTTGGAGCAGACTACCACCTTTTCAATACCAACTAACTCGGAGTGAGAAAATTGATAGAAATGCGTGAAATCTCAGTGAGAAATGAAACAGAAATCTTTTGAGAGATTCTGAGTGGCTAGGGAGGGTTGTGCATTGCATCACTAGGTCTATGATGTTAGTTTTCAATGTCAGCAATCATCTTTGTGATTCTTGACAGCAGATGTATTGACCCGATTTCTGCCTAAGTGTAAGGAGGTTTTTTTTCTTTTCACCCTTTATCTTAACTTTTCTTTTTAATTCTTCAACCCCTTCAGCGCTTACCGAGACTTCATAACTAGTACCTTGTTGGGTTTGTTCCGGTACTAGCTCCATCTCAGTCGGCACTTTTCCCTTAATCTCACTTTACTCCTTTTTTTCATACCTAAGGACTTTGATAAGTGCTTAATTACACATATCTTTTACCTCTAAAAATGAGCTTAAATGACCAAAAACAGACAAAAACTGCCAAATATATGTTT
>BQNB010076608.1:0-31108 GCA_026074375.1 Tanacetum coccineum
AAGGAGTTTGGAAATTGCTTAAGCATCAGGTGAGTGTCATAGCCCCTTTTTCTTATGTTTTCTTAGGGTGAAAATGATGCTATGATTTTAAATGTTTTATTTACTGTGATAATGTGTTTTAAATGAGGCATGGGCTATACGAGACTATTGTATGTTATGTGCTACTTGCTAATATGAAATGGATTGTTGTGCTTGAGCGTGACCATCTCAAGGCATTGATGGATTGTTAATAGTGAGCGTGATCGTCTCATTGTTTTAGATTATTAATAGTGAGCGTGATCGTCTCATTGTTGTGGATTGTTAATAGTGAGCGTGATCGTCTCATTGTTGTGGATTGTTAATAGTGAGTGTGACCGTCTCATTGTTTTGGATAGGGATATGTTTGTGATGTTTGAGCATAAGCGTCTCAATGTAGGTTGATGTGATTGCATGTTAGCTTGTATGATAGTTCGTTGTATGTTCTGCTATGCTATGTTTTATTTATCATAGTGATTTCAAAGCGAGTTATTGGCGTGTCTTAAACCTATGACTCTAACCAACATTATGTTGACGTTTAAGCATTATTTTCAGGTGAGCATCATGAGGATAAGATAGAGAGAAGTGGCTAGAAAGAGACCATAGGATGTCATGGAGTTTATTGCTTTTTTGTCTTGAATATTTCATTATTTGAATTATGGATACTTGTTGCATGTCTTTCTATTGGCGAGAACTTTTGTTTCATCAATAAAGATGCCTTTTGGATTTGGATTAGTTTTATGGGTATTGTTATGACACTTTGTGTCTATACTTTGCTTATTTATTGCTTGTAGAATTCTCTTTATAGACGCCATTGTGTTGTTGTGATGATATCCATGATGTTACTCCTCGCGTTTTCGCCTTGGCGGGGTATGACAGATTGGTATCAGAGCCTTTGGTTATAGAGAAGTAGATGGTTGAGCCTAGACTATAACCTAAGGGTCCTTCATGTAGATGCATTTAGGGCTTAAGTGTTTAATGCTATAACTGTTATGCTTCCCATCTATTTTTGCATAGCTTATATATCTCGTATTTTGCTAAGTTGTCATTTTAGTTATTTTGCCTACCATTATCTGATATGATACGTATTACTTTCTTAGTATTTTAGCTATGTTTTCCCTCACCCATAAGAAGTCTCCTCGTTATGGGGAACATTTTCCCAACTGGACTTAGGCAGTCTATAAGGATCCATAAGAGGAGCCTCTTGTGGAACCGAAGGAGATAGGATAGTTGATCATTTGTCAGATGCGCGTAATAGGGCTGGACCTGCGGAGTCGGGTGATTCTTGTAGAGGCAAAGTCAAATCCAAGCGAGGCCCAGCATAAGTTTATCCCGTCCTTTACCTCATCATCTTGTTATTGATTATTTCTTTTGGATATTTCGTATTTTGGAAGTCGTTGCGAGACTTTCGTTCCTTTATGTCGTTTCGATTTCAATTTGATATAAGTAAGTAGTTATTTGATTGGAGATCTCTTTTTTTATGTGTTAAGTTTGAGTTGTTTTAAGATGGTGCCAATGTGTATATTTGTGCTTAGATGTGATTATGATTTGATATGGGTAATCTTGGAAAGTACAGTAACAGTGGAAGGAGGCACTTATAATTTATGGTGGCCAAATAATTATAAAGGCATCACACACGTAGACTTGTGGACCATGATTGGCATTATTTTTTGTTTGGTTGTAAAGATGGTAGTGTAATATGTTTCTTTTATTGATATGTGTATTCATGATAAGGATGGTGGTATGGGTAGAGAATTATTCTTTTACCCTATTTAGAGGGTATGTTAAGTTGAGTTGTAGAGATAGTAAGTTTCCCTTCTATCTAGTAATTGCAGATACCTAGTATTGCTTTTATAAAGGTTGCTCGTTTGCTTGGTTGTTTGTTCGGATTTCCTAAGTCTAAGCTTAGCATCCCTTCATCGTACTTTGTTAGTAAGAATACCTGATTTTCCTATTCGATGTCTTGATGTATATTGGTTGTTCGGGATATGCTTTTTCGGATATAGCCGCGTTTCGTTAGTTCTTTCATTGCATTGATTACTCGTATGAGTATCAAAGGTTTCTTTTAAGCACTAATTGTTCCTAACATATTAGTGTGGATCATTACTCCCTTCTTTGTATATCCCTTGGTTTTCGTAACCCGTTGGCGACGTGTTAGTATCGATGCTTTTAGGTTTGCTCTGTTGATCGTTATTTTGGATAAGACCTTATGTTTTCTTTTGGGTGCGTAACATCTTGCAAGAGTTTTCTTGTACGAGTTCGTTTGATTTTATTTTGAGTATATGGTTCCTGGTATTTTCTTTCGTTTTCAAACAATAGAATTGTGTTAGAGTCTGTTACCGGGTATTGTTTTACACAATATCTCTTTTGGTATTATGGTTGTCATTTGTTTGAAGTAACCATATTTTCATAGTTGAGGTCTAATTATAAAACTCTTTGGAAGTATTATGTTAGTGTTTGAGAAAACTGAGTTTAAAATGATCTTTGTAAAAAAATAATATGTTTAATAAGTTATACAATAGGATATGAAATTTTTAAGTGGTTTTAATAATTTTATTTATCTAAAAAGCTGGTTTAAAGTGATGATTAATAGTGGTAAGGTACGATACACCATTAGATAACCATCTCTAGATTTTTTTTTATGGACAACCAAAATGAATTTTATAAAGATTATAATTTAAGACAATTTTATTTATTATTTAAAATGATTTTTTTATACTTTAAAGTGATCTTTCTTAATTTAATTGATTTTTCTAAAAACATTATTTTAATTTGGTCTTATCGAGTAACTGTTGATACTTGTATAAGGAATTTTCCGTCTTTTTCGTATTGATATATTTTTTTTTATGGGTTCATTTATGTGTGGTAGTCTGGTGATTTCTTTCGTTGGTTTTGTTCATCTCGGTGCATATACGTATCCTTTCTTTCAAAGGATTCTTATGTCATTTGATCCACGTCTATTTGCATATGTGGAATCTCCTATATGCATTCTAGCCTTTAACTCGATATTCGTTTGTTATTCAATTCGATTGTCCGTAACCCTTGGAGTTTGTTGATACCGTTGAGTCGTGGAAGCTTTGATGTGATTGTGGGAATGGACTGGTTGTCCATAAGGAAGTTTGTGATAGTATGTCATGATAAGGTGGTTAGGATATCGTTGGAAGGTGATGAGACACTTCAGGTTCATGGTGAACGTACTCAAGGAGTCGTGAAAACCCTAATGAACACAAAGGTAGATGAACCAAAATTGAGTGATATTTCCATCGTACGAGATTTATTGATGTGTTTTCAGAACGAACTGTGTCAGCGAATTGTCGTTTTGTGCAGGTAGCGAGTTAGGCAGCGAGTTAACCTTTCTTGCAGGTAGCGAGTTGAGGACTAGCGAGTTGAAGACTAGCGAGTACAGGTTTTTGAAGATCTATATACTAGCGAGTTATGAACAGGAACTATGTCAGTTTAATTTCTTGCTAGCGAGTTGTCAACTCTCTTCCAGCGAGTTACATTGCAGCGAGTTGTGGATTTACCTAACAAACCTGTACAACAATTCACCATTTCAAACAATCAATCACCACTTTTAACATACAATCACTAATGTAACATTTCACATTTCCAGGTCATTTCATGACTCAATTATTTTCATTATTTATTTTTAGGGCTTTACGCGTTCGCTTTTAATTATTATCTTATACTTAAATCGCGTAAACTAAAAATCATCATTCAACGTAAATGAACACCAAACAAATAAAAGTTTACGTTAAACAAGTGTTATATGATTATTAAGAGTATAATTTATAATTTTTCATAATTTATTTTTATTGGTTACGTAAAACGCTTACGTTTCGCAATAAATTACATTCGGGCATACCCGGAAGCACCTATACCTATCTTTACTCAAACCAATACCCACATTTATACCCAATACACAAAAACTAACTAATTTCCTCATAAAAATAAGCTATAGGCCAGATACATGCATTATCACACTTAATAAAATCTTAAACCACTAGTATGGATATTACCTAGTCAAAACCTTACACCACAAGTACCATTGATCACATATATCTAGTAATTGTCTCATCATGTGTACCCTAGATCACTTCTTGGCCAGTCATGGTGCATGGGGAGGAGAAGAGCTCTTTCTCATGTACCTTAAACCACTATAAGTCTAAGGTTTTAGTTTAAGGTTGTTTTGACTATTCCATGATCTACAAAAGGCAAGTCCCATATTCATTATCATACACTCTCACTCATTAAACAAATTTCAAGCAAAAACTCTCTCTAAAATAAGCCAAAACCCACGGCATATAAAACAAAACTAGGGTTTCATATTCTTTGATTTTCTAAAGCATTCCAAGTATTCTAGTGTTCATTCTAAGATTATCTAAGGTTACTTAAGGTTATTACAATCTTGGATTTGGGTTTAATAAGGATTAATCAAGAAAACATATTTAGGGTTTTCTTGATTAGGGTTTTGGATTTGGAAGCCTTGCTAGGGTTTCTATCTTGTGTTTATCAATCCTCTACGTTTCCATAAGGTCTATTTAAAGTTTAAACATTTCATTCATTCATTTAATTATGTACATGCTTGTTTATATATGTTAAACACCACCTATCTTATTTCCATGAAATAATGAGATATTACAAGACATACAAGGGTCGAATTTTATGTACATATTAGTGGGATAATACTTAAAATGGAAGTACATATTATATATAAGTGTTAAATAATTTATATGGTTGGTTTATAAATTATTTTGTGTTGAAACGTAATTACACTTTGTGATGTTTGCATTTGTTGCATTATCATACACTCGAAAATCTTGCGGTCCTACATTATATTTACATAAACCTATGAATTCACCAACTTTATGTTAACGTTTTAAAGCATGTTTTCTCAAGTCAATGAGGAACGAGGTGCTAAGGATACATTGGGATACTCTTTTGGGGAGTCATGCATAAAAGATTTGGAGTCATTACATCTTGAGATTTTTGTTATGATCTAGAATTTTTGTTATGAAATGTTGAACAATTTAAGCCGTTGCGCTTTGTATTAAACAATTTCAATAAATCCAATGTATCGTATTTTAAACGACTCTTTTAGAGGTCGTTCTCATATCTTGTGCTATTGATCTATGAAGTAACGCTCCCGGACTCATTATTCCGCTGCGACCCTATTTGGGGGTGTTACAGATTGGTATCAGAGCCAAGGTTATAGAGAACCAGGTCAAATGTTTTTACTTGGACTATAACTATTTTCAAACATTGCATCATACAAAGGGATTTTCATGGGACATTCACTTATACATTATTTGTTGCATTAGTTGAGTATACTAGATGCTGTATGGTTCACATACGTGTTTATAATATATTAAGTATATTATTATGGGTCTTATATATGTACTAATTTAAACTTTGTTTGAGTGTTACAGATCCTGTCATGTCTTCTTCATCCACAGTCACCTACACATCCGTCTACACTGACTCTGAGCTAGGGAGAGTCTTCTGGGGAGCTGATGAGGAGCTGTCTGATAGAGGTTCTCCACAAGCTATCGTATACGGATACGATGGACTCCCTATGCAGCCGGTAGCCCCACCATCTCTAGACTATGTTCCAGGACTTGAGCACCCACCGTCTCCCGTTTACGTGTACGGTCCTAAGCACCCACCTTTACCTGTCGAGATACCATATGTACCTGAGCTTGAGTACCCCGAGTACTTAGTGCCATCTGATGTTGAGGCACCCTTGGAGGACCAACCTCTACCTATTAATGCCTCACCTAACACCTTGTCACCAGGCTATGTGGCAGACTCCGATCCGGATGAGGATCCAGAGGAGGACCCCGAGAAGGATCATGCTGATTATCCCGCTGACATAGGGGATGATGATGATGAGCCCTATGACAACGATGATGATGATACTGATGAAGAGGATGAGGATCCCTTTGAATACGAGGATGATCACGAGGAGGAGGAGCACCTAGCTCCGGCCGACTCTTCTGTTGTACCTGTTGTCGACCTTGTTCCCTCAGCTGGGGACACAGAGGCATTTGAGATTGATGAGTCTGCACCTACACCTAGATCGCCTCAGATTAGAATCCCCTTTGCTCAGACACGTCTTCGTAGGACACGGAAGACTGTCAGACTTGAGCCACCTATGTCACCATCCATGGAGGCACGTATTGCTGAGTATGCTGCCGCACCTACACCACCATCACCACCACCATCTCTACTATTACCTTGGTCACCTCCACTATCTCAGATTCCCTTACCACCACTACCACCTCCACCATCATCACTACATTTACCACCACTTGTACCCACATCATTACCGTTACCATCATCACCACTACCACCACTACTAGTCTCACTATTCATACCACCACCAGTCGACCGTAGGGAGGACATTCCCGAGGCCGAGTTACCACCTCATAAGATGTTATGTCCAACTACTCCCATATTGAGGTATGAGGTGGGGGAGAGTTCGACTGCTGCTCCTAGACCTACTGGAGGTCATAGAGCGGATTATGGGTTTATCAGCACTACAGATGCCGAGATCAGACGTCGGAGAGCCGAGGAAGTCGGCTATGGTATTAAGGATGTTTGGGTAGACCTGATAGAGGCTGTTGAGGAGGTAGCACCGACGACCCATGAGGGGGTCAATGCTAGAGTGACTGAGCTTGTTGCGATTCAGGAGCATGACACACAGGATGTTTATGCTGTGATAGAGGATACTCAGGATAGACAGACTCAGTTATTTCAGAGAGTTGATGGATTGGTCGAGGATAGATAGTTTCACTATGAGTCTGCACGACTATTGGATCGAGAGGCCCTCGTTTCCCGAGAGGCTTAGGCATATTCCATTGGATTGAGTTCGACAATTCACTATGAATTGCAAGCATATAGGACTCATACCCAGATGCAGGATTACCATATCGCCATACAGGAGTCACCGATGATGACATTAATTGCACAGGTTTCATTACTACAGGGACAGTTGTTAGCGGCATTGGGACAGATTCAGGCACTTCAGGCTAGAGATCAGACTCATGCAGATGATCACGAGGGTGCTGGTAGTTCTGCCTAGGTTTACATTTTCATGTCATATTCATAGCTATCATTATGTTAGCCGGCTAAGTATTATGGGTTTTATACCCAGCTAGCACGGTAGTAGGATTTGTATTTTTCATTTCTTGTATCAGACAATCATGTATGTTTTCCTAGTTATATATGATGTGTTATATTATGTCATGTCGATCTTAATTCTATTATGTATTGTGATCCCAGTCATGTTATATAATCACTGTGTGATGTGATCTTGTTATATATAATGTGTTGTATTATGTTATGTCAATCTCAATTCTGTTATGTGTTGCGATCCCAGTCATGTTATGTACTCACTGTGTGATGTGATCTTGTTATATATATGTTGTACCCATGTCATGTTGTGATGTTTATGAAAACTCATGTATTTTATATTGTTGTGAGTAGAACAATATGCCGCCAAGAAGATCTTCTGCTACTGCAAGGGCTGTAGCTGCTACCCCTATGACAGCTGCCGCTGTTGAGCAGCTAATCGAAGTAAGAGTGTCTACGGCACTTGCTAATCATGAAACTCTTCGAAATAGCACTAATGGTCATGGAGACGAAAACCAAAATTCTGAAACTGGAATTAGAGGAACTGTACAGACTGCCCGTGACTGTACGTACAAGGATTTTCTGAATTGCAAGCCCCTTACTTTTAAGGGTACTGAAGGAGTGGTTATGCTATAACAATGGTTTGAGAAGATGGAATCAGTGTTCCATATCAGCAACTGTGCTGTGGAGAACCAAGTTAAGTTTGCTACATGCACTTTCCTTGGAAATGCTCTAACATGGTGGAACTCCCACATGAAGACTGTCACTCAAGATGTTTCTTATGCTATGGACTAGAAGGCAGTCTAGAAGATGATGACAGTCAAATACTCCCCAAAGGGTGAAATCAAGAAGTTAGAAATTGAGCTCTGGAACCTAAAAGTAAAAGGTACTGATGTCGCAAGTCACACTCTACGTTTTTAAGAGCTTGCACTGATGTGTGGAAGGATGTTCCATGAGGAATCAGAAGAAGTTGAGAAATATGTTGGTGGACTTCCTGATATGATTCGGGGAAATGTAATGTCATATCAACCCAAGACGATGGAGAAAGCAATTGAGTTTGCCAATGACCAGATGGATTAAAAAGTCCTCACTATTACCGAAAGGCAAGTTGAGCAGAAGAGGAAGTTGGAGTTTAATGCTGGAAACAATCAGGGGCACCAACAACAAAACAAGAGACAGAACACTAGAAGGGCTTACACTGCTGCGCCTGGTGAAAAGTGGGAGTACACGGGATCATTGCCCTTGTGTACAAAATGCAACTATCACCACAAAGGTCCATGTGCTCCCAGGTGTAATAAGTGCAAGAAGATCGGTCATCTGGCTCGTGACTGTAGGAGTTCTGGTCCCAACGGTAATAATAACAATCGTGGGAACTTCGGGACAACTCAGAATGCTGTCACTTGTTATGAGTGTGGTGTTCAGGGGCACTTCAAGAAAGACTGCCCGAAGCTGAAGAATGGAAACCGTGGTAATCAACGTGGGAATGGCAATGCACCAGCCAAGGTTTATGTGGTGGGCAATGCGGGAACAAACCCGGACTCCAACGTCGTTACGGGTATGTTCCTTCTAAACGACCGCTATGCTTCTATCTTATTTGATACTGGTGCCGATAGAAGTTTTATATCTACTACATTTAGTTCCCTAATTGATATCACACCAACTACATTAGACCATTATTATGATGTTGAACTAGCCGACGGGAAAATAATTAGGATAAACACTATCATCCGGGGTTGTACATTAAACTTCTTAGACCATCCATTCAACATTAACTTAATGCCCATAGAACTTGGTAGCTTCGACGTCATAATTGGTATGGACTGGTTGTCAAAGTACCACGCTCTCATTGATTGTGCCGAGAAGATCATTCGTATTCCCTGGGGAAATGAAACCTTAATTGTTCATGGTGACGGAAGTAATCAGGGAAACGAGACTCGTTTGAACATCATTTCATGCACCAAAACTCATAAATATTTGTTGAAAGGACATAATGTCTTTTTGGCACATGTTACTACGAAGGAGGCTGAAGACAAGTCGGGGGAGAAGCGACTTGAGGACGTACCAATCGTTCGAGATTTTCCTGAAGTATTTCCTGAAGATTTGCCGGGTCTTCCACCGACTCGACAAGTGGAATTCCAAATCAATTTGATGCCTGGTGCTGCACCTGTAGCACGAGCACCCTATCGATTAGCTCCTTCCGAAATGAAAGAGTTGTCGGAACAACTGCAAGAACTATCCGACAAGGGCTTTATAAGACCCAGTTCCTCACCTTGGGGAGCTCCGGTCTTGTTTGTCAAAAAGAAGGACGGATCATTCCGGATGTGCATTGACTACCGGGAATTGAATAAGCTGACGGTGAAGAATCGTTATCCTCTCCCAAGGATTGATGATTTGTTTGATCAACTACAAGGATCCAGTGTTTATTCGAAGATAGACTTGCGATCGGGTTATCATCAGCTTAGAGTACGAGAAGAGGATATTCCAAAGATGGCATTTAGGACTCGGTATGGTCATTACGAGTTCCAAGTGATGCCATTTTGTTTGACAAATGCACCTGCAGTATTCATGGACCTCATAAACCGAGTGTGCAAACCATACTTGGATAAGTTTGTAATTATCTTTATCAAAGAACAAGAAGGAACATGAAGAGTATCTTAAGGAAATTCTGGAATTGCTTAAGAATGAGGAGTTATACGCTAAATTCTCTAAATGTGAATTTTGGATCCCTAAGGTACAATTTCTTGGCCACGTGATTGATAGCCAAGGCATTCACGTGGATCCCGCCAAGATCGAATCCATACAGGATTGGGCATCTCCTAAGACTCCAACAGAGATTCGTTAATTTTTAGGTCTTGCCGGTTACTACCGAAGATTCATTGAAGGATTTTCAAAAATCGCTAAGCCAATGACCAAACTCACTCAAAAGAAACCTCCTTTGGAATGGGTGACCAAACAAGCAAGCAGCTTTTCAGACGTGAAGCCATAAGTTGTGTAAGCGCACCCTTCTTAGCCTTCCCTCAAGGACTGAAAACTTTATTGTTTTATATTTGATGCGTCGCATAAAGGATTGGGTGCGGTATATGAGTGCAAAAAACAAAGGTGATTGCTTATGCATCACGACAGCTGAAGATTCATGAGAAAAATTATACTACCCATGATTTGGAACTCGGTGCAGTGGTGTTTGCTCTAAAGATTTGGAGGCACTACTTGTATGGAACCAAGTGTAATGGTGTATTTTCACCGAAAAAAATCATAACGAGTCTACAACACATACTTGACTAAAAGGAGTTGAATATGAGGCAACGTCGTTGGTTAGAGTTGCTCAGTGATTACGATTGTGAGATTCGTTATCACCCGGGGAAAGCAAATGTTGTTGCTGATGCTTTGAGCAGGAAAGAGCGAGTTAACCCATTAAGAGTCTGAGCCTTAGTGATGACTATTGGTTTGGATATTCCCAAACAAATCTTGAATGCTCAAACCGAAGCACAGAAACCAGAGAATCTCAAGAACGAAGATGTAGGTGGTATGGTCAGGAAGGATACACCGAAGGAAAAGTTGGAACCCCGCGCTGACGAAACCTTATGCTTAAACAACAAGAGTTGGTTGCCTTGTTATGGTGACTTGAGGACTGTGATCATGCACGAGTCCCACAAATCAAAATACTCCATCCATTCGGGTTTTGACAAGATGTACCAGTACATGAAAAAGCTATATTAGTGGCCCAATATGAAGGCCGACATCGCCACCTATATTAGCAAATGTTTGACGTATGCTAAAGTCAAAGCTGAACACCAAAGGCCATCGGGTTTGTTAGTACAACCCGATATACCCCAATAGAAGTAGGATAATATCACTATAGATTTTGTTACAAAGCTTCCTAAGTCATCGCAAGGATATGACACCATCTGGGTGATTGTTGACCGACTTACTAAGTCTGCAATCTTTACACCGATGAGAGAGACTGATTCCATGGAGAAATTGGCGAGAATGTACCTAAAGGAGGTAGTCATGAGGCATGGAATACCTGTCTCGATCATTTGTGATCGTGACCCAAGATTCGCATCAAATTTCTGGAGGTCACTTCAGAAGGCTTTGGGTACTAACATAGATATGAGTACTGCGTACCATCCGTAGACTGATGGACAAAGCGAGAGAACTATCCAAACTCTCGAGGATATGCTATGTGCTTGTGTAATCGACTTTGGAAATGGTTGGGTTAGACATTTGCCACTAGTTGAGTTTTCTTACAACAACAGTTATCACGCTAGCATCAAGGCTGCACCTTTCGAGGCACTTTACGGTCGAAAGTGTCGTTCACCTGTTTGTTGGGCCGAGGTCGGGCAAGTTCAACTCATCGGTCCAGAAATGGTCCAGGAGACAACTGAGAAGGTCATTCATATCAAGCAAAGAATGCAAGCTTCTCATGACCGACAAAAGAGTTACGCTGATTTAAAGCGTAAGCCGATGGAGTTCCAGGTTGGGGATAGAGTTATGCTTAAAGTTTCACCTTGGAAAGGGGTCGTACGTTTTGGCAAACGGGGGAAGTTAAACCCTAGATATGTTGGACCTTTCAAGGTACTAGAAAAGGTTGGAACCGTTGCCTACAAGCTTGAGCTTCCTCAAGAGTTGAGTAGAGTTCACAATATGTTTCATGTATCTAACTAAAGAAATGTTATTCTGACGAACCATTAGCAGTTCCGTTGGAAGGACTCCATGTGGATGACAAGCTCCGTTTTGTGGAGGAACCTGTAGAGATCATGGATCGAGAGGTCAAACGGTTGAAACAAAGCCGTATCCCAATTGTCAAGGTTTGATGGAACTCAAGGAGAGGTCCTGAGTTCACATGGGAACGCGAAGACCAATTTCAAAAGAAGTATCCGCATCTCTTCACTAAACCCGTACCTTCATCAAGTGTTGCAACTTGAGCCTTGAGGACAAGGCTCTTCTAACGGGTGGAGACTGTAACATTTCACATTTTCAGGTCATTTCCCGACTCAATTATTTTCATTATTTATTTTTAGGGTTTTACGCGTTCGCTTTTAATTATTATCTTATAGTTAAATCGCGTAAACTAAAAATCATCATTCAACGTAAACGGACACCAAACAAATAAAAGTTTACGTCAAGCAAGTGTTATATGATTATTAAGAGTATAATTTATAACTTTTCATAATTTATTTTTATTGGTTACGTAAAACGCTTACGTTTCGCAATAAATTACATTTAGGCATACCCGGAAGCACCTATACCTATCTATACTCAAACCAATACCCACATTTATACCCAATACATAAAATTTAATTATTTTATCACTTAATAAACTACTATGGCTGGATCCACTATGAAATAAACACAAGACAAGTTTAATGTACACAAGTACACTTCCTAACTCAACCTAGGACAAAAGGACTCTTACATCTCACTACTTACTAGAAATTGTCCCATCTTGGTACCTTACATCCAATGTGAGCCGTGGCCTCCTCCCTGGGAGGAGGAGAGCTCTTTTGCAATGTACCCTAAACCACTACATCCTATGGTATGACTTAAGGTTGTATTAGGACATTTCCATTTGCTATAAATAACAAGTCTTATGATAACTAGTTCATACATTTTCTCATTTACAAGAAAAACACTCATACTCTCTCAAAAATAAGCCAAAACCCACGGCTAACATTATAAGCTAGGGTTTCAAATTCTTTGATTTTCTAAAGCATTCCATGTATTCTAGTGTTCATTCTAAGATCATCTAAGGTTACTCAAGGTTATTACAAGCTTGGATTTGGGTTTAACAAGGATTAATCAAGAAAACAAATTTAGGGTTTTCTTGATTAGGGTTTTGGATTTGGAAGCTTGGCTAGGGTTTTTATCTTGTGTTCATCATTCCACATCTCTTCTATAAGGTCTAATTTAAGTATTTCATTTCCATTCATTCATTATCTTATGTTTACATACTTGTTATATATGTTAAACACCACCTAGATTCATTTTTGTGATATATGAAGTATTTTGAGGCTTATATAATTCGAATTCATTTATGTACAAGGTGAAGTAATACTTGAAATAAAAGTACATGCTTGGTATAAGTGTTAAATAAATTATATAGATAGTTTACAATTAAAATGTGTTGAAGGTTTATTTACAAGATTATGTATGAAATTATCATGAGGACAAGGATTTCATTTGAACAAGTATTGTGGACATTTATAAGAATTAATATATGTGAGAAATATGGTATAACACTTGGTGAAAGAATAGTGTAAAGTTTCTAAATAAAAGGAATTATAAAACTTGTTTTATTAATGACAAAACCCAAATTAAATTTATAACATACTGTTTGAATTCGTGTATAAGGCTATACATTTTATATTTTATTCAATTAGTACTTATCACAAGGATCGTAAGCATATAAGAAACTTGAAAAATTGAGCAATAACGAAGGAGATATGATATTTTTAAGTTTATAATAATAAACGTATAAAAGTGATTTTATAAAAGTTATTTTATACAAATGCCAATTGTTACAGATCTGATATATAAAAGTAAATGTTTTATAAATATAGTACTTTTCATAAGGAATCCAAGGACATAAGAAACTCGAAAAATGGATTTAAAATGAAGATGATACGTTATTTACAAGTTTAAGTTAAAAAGTATTTTTATAAAAGTAAATTTATAAAAATAAGTTATTGTTCACGACAGTATACTATTGGGAAATAATTTTCGTAAATAGAGTTTTTAATTACGAATACGTGGACATAGGAATCACTAAAAACCGAATTAAAACGAACGAGATACAATTAAAATACGATTTCAATAATTAAAGTTATAAAAAGTATTTTTATAAACTTTCACTTACTGTTACTGTTCATAACAGTACCAAACCATATTATAAATATAAAATTTGATTAGACTTTTCAAATACGAATCCATACATGTAAAGAACAAGCGAAACGGATTAAATATGAGTAAGTTATGACTTTTGGAAGGTTACGACGATTAATTATATAAAAGTAGTTTTATATAATTTTATAAAAACAATTAGAACTACTGTTCATCAGGGGCATAAATATTATAAATATAATATTTTGATATATTTTCTTAATACGAAACCGTGGACATAAGAAACACTTGAAACGGGGTTAAAACGATAAAGATACGAGGTTTATAAAACCGTATGCACTATCTTCACTTTTGTGCACTATTTTATAAAAACAATTAAACCAATTATATAATATCATTATATAATCAATAATAATATTAAAACATGAATTACTAACAAGCAATCAATTGTGAGACGAAAACCACACTTTATTTTACGGATACAAATGTAAACACCTTTATTCAATAAAGTACGGTTTAAACATTGTTTTGACATTTAAAACTAAACACAGACTAGTAGGTGGTGGTGTAACTATATAACTTGCGATGTAGTATTATTAAGTACATTGTACTCATACAGCCTATATTTAATTAGGTTGCATTCAGTCTTATCCGTGACGTTTCCATTCACTTGATTCATATACCTCAGTTTATTCACTAAGGTGAGTTCATAGCCCCATGTTTTACTATATCAATGATTTACAACTTTTGGGGTGAGAAACATGCATTGTTTTACAAATTGGACGCAAGTGTACATTTTATCATGATTATGTGTCTTCATAAGTAGCGATAACCCATTGTGCCCATTATCATGAACTGTCAATTACTTTGTGTGAGTGCAAATGTTATAAATAGATCTATTTAGGATTGACATCCCCGTTCGGGTGAGTAGCACTCACTGTGCCGGTTTGCCGTACAACGGACGTATACCATGTCGGATTTGGGATGTTGCGGGTTAGAACATCATCAAGGGCAATGTTGGCAATTTATATTGCAATTCATACATGTCGAGCTTCAGTGTCATGAGCTTAGGGAAACGTAATTACACTTTGTGATGTTTGCATCTGTTGCATTATCATACACTTGGAAATCTTGCGGTCCTACATTATATTTACATAAACCTATGAATTCACCAACTTTATATTGACGTTTTAAAGCATGTTTTCTCAGGTCAATGAGGCACGAGGTGCTAAGGATACATTGGAGATACTCTTTTGGGGAGTCATGCACTAAAGATTTAGAGTCATTACATCTTGAGATTTTTGTTATGATTGATTATAGTTTTATATACTATAAAATATAATATAATATCAAAGAGCAATTAAGAACTTTCCTTAAGGAAAGTTCACTCTTAAAAGATATATATAATATATAATACGTATATTTAATCGGGAAGAATGATCACCCGGGTCGTTTCCCAAACGACTTGTGAAATTGAAACCTCGCTTTAGCTTGGATTATGATTTGAATGAGAGAAAAGATATTTTTGAGTCAAGCGAAAAAGATCTTGGTACATTTCGCCAACGACGCACGGGCAGCGCATTGGTTCCCAAGCTCTGTGAGGTGTGCACTTTACATGCGAAGCATCGATCACAAGAATAAAGCAAAACAGAGAATGCAACCAATGTACCAAAAAAGAATAGAAGACAACGGTATGTACGAAAGTACAAAGGAGCGGGCCCGCGTAAGACACCTACCGAAATACTAAGCATCATAGGCCAAAAGAAAAGGATCAGATGACTTTACTGTCGATGCCATCTTGGACAAACCCGTAACCATTGAAGGAGCAAGTAGCGGTAAAGAAGACACTCCAGGTACGCGTTCACTGTTTTCATTCAAAGAAACATATAAACTATAGTGGTTGTCGTCTGTTCTTCTACTATGAACACCGCTTAAATTAGACATCTAATTCAATTTAACCAAAGGCTTTGCTTTCATCTGAAATTGTTTATGTTTCTTGTAGAAAACAATGGCTGCAAAAACTGGTATGAATGCTGAGGACCTGAGTATGGATGCAAAAAATAGGGACGGTACTCTCAAATCACCTGTAGTGGCAGAGGAGTTGTTTCTGAGCATACGAATTGTTGTGCGCAACTAGATGTTGAGGAAGATTTAAGACATGTCCGCTCTTTATAATTACCAACATGTTCCTTTAAATGTTATTTTTTTACACAACTTTGTATATCAACTTAAGCATGATGTAATGTAGCTATTCTAGAACCTTTTTGTTAAGTGAAATGAAAAACAAACTTCTGAATAGAGAAATTTAAAAAACCTAACATGCACTTCTGTTAAATACAACGACAAAATCCAATGCCGCCACAACGAAGACAGAAAACCCCGCGCTCCGCTACGGAGCGCGGGTTAAAAACCTAGTTTAAATAAAAAAAATAGGCTAAATGTGGTTTAGTACTTTTAACTTGGCTAATTGGAATTTCTAATACCCGAACATTTAAATGTGAAGCATGGTACTTTAAATTTGGCTAAATGAAATTTCTACTACCATATACTCATTTAATAGTTAAACATGTTAGATACTTAACGGACGTTATCCTAGCAATTACAATATTCATAGTATAACTACTAAACAAATGGTAGAAAACTATAAAAGAGTTGAGTTGAACCAAAGTTTCCAAATCTCGAGTTCGGCTCGTTTATGATCATAAGTCTCGAGCTCAAGCTCATTTCGAGCCTCACACTTTTAGCTCGAGTTCGTCTTGTACAAGCCAAGCTTATAAAAGCTAAAAACGATCCAATCTTAAACGAGCTCAGGTCGAGCCCAAGCTCAAGCTTTGTTTTGGGTCATTTAATAAACAATTTAAAGCCTTAGTTTTGTATACGCATTTATCATGTATACTTGTATATGTATATAGGTACATTTATATTTAACAAGCATAACAACCGAGCTTGATCCTAATGTATTATTTAACAAACCAAGCTCGAGTCGAGTTTTGTTTATTTATCATAAAAACAATTTGATCATAAACTTGTAAAATATGTTACAATTAAACTTGAGCTAAAAGTATAACGCTCAAAACGAGATCGAGTTATAGCAGCGGCATGCTCAAGCTCGACTAGGCTTGTTTCTACATTTCTACCCTTATTTGATGGAGTAGTTATACTATAAATATTGTAACTTTGAGGATAATGTTCGTTAAATTCCCAACGAACTTAACTGTTAAGTGAGTATAGGGTAGTAAAAATTCTACTTTGCCAAGTTCAGGGTATCATGTATGAAGGATGGTCGAAGATGCATTTTGGTACTTAATTCTTCAAATATGGAGAAAAATGCATTTTAAAGCAATGTTTAGAACCCGAATTGACCCGGACGGTTCAACCAGTTCGTAGACCGAGCCGTATGTGACCGGGTTTTGGTTTGTTTTAGAACTCGATTGAACCGCCGGTTTTTCTTTGACCCCGTTCGATAAATCCGACCAGCTCATGATACGTAGAATCATAAGTTGACAGTTTTTGCAAATCTGATATAGTCTTAATATAGTATCTTATAGAGAGAAAAAAAAGCTTATTGATATAGTCTAATCTCTTTTGTCGGTTCGTCCGTATGTAAAACTGTAAGAATAAATTTGGATAAATAAAAGGATCATGCAACACTATATATTAAATGGAAAATATACGTATGTGTAGAACCTGTTCAACCCAGTTACCCGGCGGTTGAACCGGATACTGTCTGGGTCGATAGAAAAACCAAGTTTTAAAAAATTGTTTTAGAGGGCATGATTTGGAGATGGCATGCTGTGTTTGGCAATAAGCGTTTTGGAGTGTTTAGGACAACAAGCGATAAACGGTAATCATTTTAGATGAAAAACTTGTTTGACAACACCTCAACAAGCATTTGAATATTTTTTAACCGCTCCAATCTCAAATGCTTCGTAAAGAAGCATTTCAGAACTGCTCCTAGCAGTTTGTTATAAAATTACATTTATACCCTTAAATATAAAATTTATAGTTTATTAAATTAGGTTATATGCCTTTTTCGTAATTTTACACTTTCTAATTACAGCTTACAGCTACGTTACCTGATCCGTGTGAAAGTATATATCAAATTTATATACGTATAAACCCGTGAAAATCTCACTATTCACCTTTCAATCAAGAAAGTGTAAAAAGATCAATCTCACTAAGAAAACACAATATATTTTTATCCGGGAAGTATTGTACAACTCGGGTCGTGTCCCAACGAAGCGTGAATTGAAATTCGAGAATAATTCGGATTCGAGTCAAGAATAGGATAGGGTTTTGAATTTTTAATTACACTACAAATATAAATGCACAATTATACTAGAAAGACAATTAAGAGAATTAAAAATGAGTAACTAGTACGAAATGGTAACAAACGTGAATTAAGAACGCGAGCTAAAAACTAAAAATCACAAAATAATGCAAAGTAAAATATCAAACAATTTTCTAAAAATTCTAAAGTAAAAATAAAAATTATCAGAAAAAGAATTAGAATTTTTTATTTATTTTTCTATTTTTTATGAATTTTTTAAAGGAAATGTATTTATGTAAAAATAAACTTTTTCTAAAAATTAAACTAAAAATATTTTTTATATTTTTCAAAAATACTAGATTGAAAATGAAAAATATTGCAAAAGAAATTAGAATTTTAAAACTATTTTTGGATTTTTTATGATTTATTTAAGAAAAAGAAAATTATCAAAATCTATTTTAAATTCTAGAAATTAGAAAATTAATTGGAAAAATATGAAAAAATGATTTTGTTAAAGCTAGAAGATGCAGAAATTTAATAAAATGAAAAGCCCTAATTTTTACTTATTATTTTTCAACTAATTTGATTTATTAAAAATCTAACCTAATTATTATTAAAACTATTTATTAATAAATCTGAAAATAAAAGAAAAATCGAAAAGACAAGGACTTAACCTGTTAAATTGGAACTAAGGGGTAGGCGGGGTAAATTGGACTTAATTGCAACCTAGTAGAAATCTAAGGACAATAGAATGAAACATTTACAAATTTAACCCTACGATCTAGCTTATTATTGCTTATTGAAAAAGTGAAAATTAAGAAAAACTCAAAAGACCAAACTTACTAAGGAGCTTATGCTGAACAACTTTAAAACTAGAACTTTTGAGTTTTGCTGAAAGAATAAGCTAGAAAATAAGCTTTTTGTTTCTGCTACAGTAGCTATGGCTATTTCCTATGTTTGGCTTTTATGCTTCTAAAATGCTTATTATTAAGCTAAAATGCAAACTAAAAGCTGATTTAGAAACCTTATGATGTGTTCTTTAAATCTCTAATAAGCTTTTAACCTAACTCTAACAATAGCTAAGGGAAATTTAAGCTTAAAGATTGACAGTTTAAGAAAATTTAGTGACTGAAAACATGAACTTGAAGCTTAATTCTAACTGACCTAAAAAGCTTTTAAGTAAAATCTTTTTGGCTACTTTTTCTAGTACTATATGTGAGCTACTAAAATCCAAAAACTCAAATCCTAATCCTAGATTTAAGCACTGAAAAATGATATTTAAAATGCATGAAAAGGGCCCAGCAGCAACGAATTGCTGCCTGATGCAATTGGTATTTTGGACAAAGAATACCTGTTAAAACTCCCCTGGTGCTAGTAAAGGTTTTCAAACTCTAAGTTTTTGAATTCAAAGATTTAACTCTTAAAACCTGTTTAAATTTTGATATTAACTCCTAACTCAACTATTTAAAAAGATTTGACTAAGTAAAGTTGACTTTAAGAGTCAAGATTAACCTATTCCAAACACTCCTCAAAATAGACTGTCCAAACTTTAATCTTCTTAAAATCTATTTTAAAAGCTTAAATGCTAAAACCTTATAGCTACTCTTATTTATACTTACCTAAGAAAGCTATTTAAACTTTTAAATGCCTAGCTTATTAGTGATAATAAGCTAGTTCCTCTAGTAGCTTATACTGTTACTAGTTATGGCAGAATCAAAATAGTAATTCTAACTTGAATTTTAACTAAAACAGAACATAACTAGTACAACTTCAAGCTAATTAAGCTAATGAAGAGGATTTAAGCAAGAGAGTTTAATAGAATAAGCAATGAGATATAAGCTATAAGTGCTAGAAAAATGAGATGTAGAAAATGTAACCTGAGATTGAAGAGTCTTCACACTTAAGCTATCCTAGTGAAGTAGCTTAGTGTTCTTATACGGCTACCATAGCCACTAGACCATGAGCTTATAGCTCAATAAGCTCAAAACAGCTTATTCACTCCTTTAGCTTCCAAAGTACATTAATAGCCAATCAAGTGATCATAATTGATCAAATTTGAGAGTAATACAGTGTTAAAAGGCTTTTTGACAAAATATAAGTAAATTTGAGCTTATTGAAAGGAATAAGCTCAATTGAGCTTATTGAGAGTAAAGAGAGTGAAATCGACTTTTATTGCTTGAAATGTAAAGTTACAAGTAAATGAAAAGGAAAATACAAGTAACTGAAAGCATAAACTGAATTTGGAAATACAGATTAAAGAAAAATTACAAGTGCTGAAAATTTAAGCTAAATTGACTAACTCCCTACATGAACACAATGCTCTTGTATTTATAGATGCTGAGGAGTGGAGTGGGAAGCTTCTAGAACCTTGTGTGATAGCTGGCATTCTTAATTTGAGCCCTTGGATTATAACAAACTCTGAGTAACCGTTTTCGAATGAATCTACGCCGTCCACGTGTCTAGGTGAGTTGGAAATGTGAACTTATAGAGGGCTTTTGATCATAGAGGGTGCAGAGACACGTGGCTAAGGGTAATTGGTCTAATTCTTTCTATTGAGTTGGATTAGAGATTCTAGGGTTCATACGGTTTTGGGCGGGAAAAGTGGTTAAAGGGAAGTTTTGAGAATCTGTTTTATGTTTAAACTTTGCAATGTTGACAATATTGGCCCTTGTGGTTTATCTCTTCTATACCTGCCTTTTTTCTTTATAAACATCTTTCAGAAATTGCAATTCCAGCCCTTGTGGTTTCATGGATTTAGAAATGGGCTAGTAATGGGCTTAATATGGGCTTATATAAAGTTAAATGAAATCCGGGTAAGGTAATGTTGGGCCCAAGGGCATTTCTGTCCTTTCACAAGGCATCACAGGGGTATTTTGGTCTTTTCACTTCATTGGTTGACTTGTCTTCATACTTTGACCAACTTTGACTGATTTCACTAATTCTCGTGTGTCGGGCTGATCTGGCTGCGATTTCTGGCTGATTTCTTCATCTTGTTCTTGACTCTTTGTCTTTTTCCCGTTTCTTGTCTGTTTTTGATCGTTTTTGCTTCTTTTTGTCTTTCCAATCCTTTCCTGCACAATTGGACATAAAAGCACACATTTTCTATTCTTTTGGCATTTAATTGGCTTTTATTAGGCAAAATCCCGGGTAAATTAGTATACAATTAAGCAAATATCAAAATTCCCCAAACTAAAGGATTGCCGTGTCCTCACGCAATGTTATGAAGTGTTACACTTTGTAACTAAGAAGTTCCCAAAAAAAAAAATGGCCCGGTTTAGAACTTTTATGAATCACCTTTTAAAACAACTTTCACTTTTTCTCAACATTTATCCCTTGGAACCACGTTAATGGCAATCATTGCAAGTTTGCAATTTAGGTCATCGAATAGGCTACTCCCGATTTATAGAGCACAAAAGCGGAAAATTTTCATCATCCTTACTTTTCACTAGACTAAAACAAAGCTGGTTAAACAAGTTCATTGTCAATATAAGTCAAATGATTAGCTCCTATACTTACACTTGTGCACTTTTCACTCCCGGGAATAAATTAATGATTAAGATGTGTGCACTCTATTTTACTAACCATAGATTCAATTTATTTATAGTTAAATTCATCTACGCATTTCCAAATAAAGCCATGTGTGCTCAATGTTAATAACATTAGATAAACCTGACTCAAAGCTAAAAAGAGATTTCGGAAACAAACTCTTATAAATTGATTAAGAAAAATGACATTTTTTAAACCATTCTTTTTATTTTCATGTATATATTTTTTTTCTTTCTTGAATAGGAATGTTGTTTCTTAGTTCGAACCCTACTTAGGCCTTTCTCCCAATAGATATCGCAACAACAACCGGTGTTCTTAGTTCGAACCCCCACTCCGCTGCTAACGTTTGTGGGTTATCGCGACAACACCTTTTCCTACAAAGCCTAGAATCCAAAGTCCCTTAGTTGCAATCATCACCTAGGTCGCGCTCCCTAGTGATGAATGCTACGTACCTTGTTCCTACGTACATAGTTTTATCCTTAGTGCGACCATTCCGAGGTCATTCTCTCGACATGGATACGCCAACGATTAAAAAACTACCTATTAGCTTTTGTATTCTTTTTTTTCGAATGCTTCATTGGCACGAAAAATAATGCTTTTGCATTAGAAATGCTTCATTGGTATTCTTTTTATAATTATATTTTTGATGAATGGAAAAAATTTCACTTAAGAAAATCAACTTATAAATTTGAAACCAAAAATCTTACTTACATATTATTTTGAATTTCTTTTTTCAATATGTAAGGACTTTTTATAAAGGCATTGGTTGACTTAGCTAATTAAAGAGAGCACGTTATGATTAGGTGTGTTAAGGGAGCTTGTGGGAGTAAAAAGACATAAATTATTCATATAAGCTTTAGGTTTTCCAAATAAACCTTGCTTAAGCAAATACACTTATATTTAACTACATCATTTCTTGTTCTTCACATTTTAAAATCCAAAGCAATAGGATTTGTGAAAGCTTGGCCCTACAAAAGGTAGGTTAAAGAACTAGCTAGGGCATTTTTCACCCGGTCAAGTCAAAATTAACTTCATATTTCTCAACCAAAACGGACTACCAAAAAGTGGTGTTTTTTCCAAACTTAGCTTCTTTTGAGCTTTTCTTGTAAGCAAAAATTTAAAATTTTTCACTTTTTCACAAAAAAGGTAATTCAAAAAGATTCAAACAAGGTTGCGTGAAGTGCAAGTCAATATCGAAGATATCCTTCCCCAAACTAAAATGAAACTTTGTCCTCAAAGTTTAAAAATAAGGGTCAAAAGGAATCTTTAACAAAAATTCTAAGGTCATGCCAAAAGAATAGATGTTAGTTTGATAAAGACAAGGATAAGAGATTAGAGTTTTCCCATTTATGAAGAGAAAATTGGAGACCATCGATGGAAATTGTAGGAATTGCTTTGTCCTTCCACAATATTTGAACCATGAAGCATCCAAAATCCGGAAAACCTAGACAAAAATCACAAACAACCAACAAGAGACGAAAAAGAACAAGCTTCCTCTCTTCTTTTACATTGTTAGCTCAAAAAACATCTCAAAGGCTTCGTTTTTGTTAAACCGAGTACAAGATATACTCGCCCCCGAATTTGATTCTGTCCTTGGGGAAAAATAGAAGAAAATGGAAAAGAAAATTAAAGGATAGCATGGGGTGCCTCCACGAAGCGCTTCGTTTATTTAGAGTTCCCTTCGCTTGACTCTTTCCAAAAACTAGAGCGTCATTATATGGTTGGATAATAGCAATGGTGAAGAAAATCTAAGAGGTGACAACCTCCCCAAACTAGAGATGAAAGATATACCAAAGCATTTTTGATTCCGGGTTCAAAAAACTTTTTAGAAAAGATTTTCAAGGGGAGAAAATGTGAACTCCAGAAATGCTTTGGTAACATTAAAGTCCATTAAGGGTGGGTGGAGAGGGTCAAAAACATCAAGAGTCAAAAGAGCTTTAGATGGAGCTAACTCTTTTGAACTCTTATCAGATTTTTCAAAAGATTTCTCATGAAAAATTATCCCGGACTCAAAAATTTTTTCTTGAATGTTCACAGGGAATATCATATCACAAGATTTAAATCATCATAAAACACATAATCATCCGACATAAGAGGTAGTTCCAAATGGTCAAGTATTTCTATGTAGGGATGAAAAAACTTGTAAATCTTTCTTTTTTCTACTGGATCATCTTTTGTTTCAAAATCTTCTTTTGTTTTTCTTTCCAAAATTTCAACCTTTTTATCATTTGTTTCAAAGAAATTTTCATCTTCAAGTAAACCATCTAGGAAGGCAATTTCCTCTTCCTTATCATCATGAATTCCCAAAACATTTTCACTATCACTTTTGAAAACTTCATGACTAATCTCAACATTATCTTTTACAAACTCACTTGTTGCCCATTTCCTAACACAATTCCCAATTGGGGCAAAGAAAGACATAATGGTTTTAACATCAACCTTCGGAGAAATTTTGCTAGATGCCTCATTAGAAATGATTTCCTCGTCTTTTTCAAAAAGAGGGTTCAAATAACTCTTAAAAGTTTCCTCCTTAAGAATTGACTCGTCATTTCTAGAGGGAAAGTCATCTTGTTTCTCAAAGAGAGGATTTGAAAAAGTCTTGAAACTTTGAAAATCATCACAAGAAGGAAAATCACAATCTTTTCCAATTTTGGACTCTCTTGGGATTGGAATGAGAATCTCTTTGTCTAATTCTTTGTTTGGAATACAGTTAAGATCCTCATTCCCCATTTTGAAAGAGTCCTCAAAATTATTGTTTGGAAAGATGTGTGATTATTTGAAACTTATGAAGCTTTTTTCGAGAGAATGAATAACATCTTCTTGGCAAATGATTTTACACTTATCTAATTCTTGCAAAAACAAGCCTTCTTCTAGGCAACTTGGGTCAGAAAGATTCCCTTAAGTTCTCTTTTGTGTATAATTATTCCTTAGAAGAGATTCAAACTCATCAACAATAGCAGATGTGGTGGAATCATCATTACTTTCAGGTTCACAAACATCTTTGAACCGGTCATCATAAACATCCATCATATGTATTGACTCGTTATCTTGACTACCATCTGGTTTAAAGACTATTCTTTCCAAACCATCCCTTATCAACTATACTCTCCCCGTGAACATCAATTACGACCCGTGCGTTCTTAAGAAAGGTCTACCAAGTATCAAAGGCCACTGGTATTTCATTCAAAGTCTACTACAACAAGTCGGCCGGAAAGTAAATTTTCCCACCGGACCAAGACTCTCTAGCAATTCCTTTAGGAACACAAAGAGAGCAATTTGCCTAGTTTAGGTCATCCGGGTAGATTGCAATAGCAGGATGGGAGCCTAACTTTGTGTATACACGGAGAATGCCTAAGGATGGATATTGCCACCTAGGTCGGACTAAGCTTTGCATTTAAGCTTAATAAATTACACGGGATGAGAAAACGTCCGGGATCCCCAGCTTTTCGGGAGCTTTTTGAGAATGATTGCCGTGCGCAAGTTTCTCTCACCGGGTTTTAGCCATCTCTTTTAACTTCTCTTTATTTGACAACAAGCTTTTTACATCTTTGATACTTAGACACTAGATCAAAAGCATCTGCCAAAGTAATGTCCACATGAATCTTTTTGAACATTTCCCAAAACTTTTGGATTTGCACTTTATCATTTGAATCTTTCTTTTCACGCTCTACCCTAGAAGGATATGGAAGACGGGTCTCTTTAGAAGATTCTTTTGATGGTGGAGAATTATCAACTTGAGCAGAAGAAGGCTCAGGAGAAATTGGACTGCTCACCGGTTTAACCGGATCATGAGATTTTTGGATAACCGGAGGTTGGATGTCTTTGGTGCTCGGTAGCACCTTATCCTTGGTCACCTCGGTTTCCTTTTCAGTCAAAGGTTCATTCTCATCATAAAGAGGTGGTGGAATTTTTTTATTATTTTTTTTGTTTTTTGTGGAAACGGTGTGTATGTAAGTCCGCTTCGAGTCGTAAAGGCTCTAACTTCTACCTTGGGTTTGTGGTTGCGTATTACTGGTAAAGTGGTAGGTACCATAGAAGTAGAAGTTGAAGGCTGACTTTGATTTTGGAAGAAACCACTCAACATGTTTTGCAAATTGTTTTGGAAATCATTTTGTTGATTCACGAAAAGATTATGTTGAGTTTTCAACTCATTCTTGAATTCACCTTTTAAAGAGTTGATTTGGTTTTGTAAAGTAGCTTGAACTCACTCCTAATCTCAGCTTTCAAATTGGTAATATGATTTCTCATAGCTGCCATATTACCTCGGTGGTTTTCTTGTATGTAATCATATCTGTTTAGCAAGCTCAATTTGAGAAATTTTGTGGTGGGGCTTTAGGTAGGTACCATTTGATTAGGGATATTCCCTTGATTGGATGGTTTACCTTGGTTTGAAGGGATTACCAGGTGGGATGAGTTGGTTGCTTAAGTGGGAGGACGGTATCGGAATTTCTATTTTGAACAAAATTACCAACGACATGCGGATTTGTTGAAATTGTTGGAAATTAGCATGATAAATCGGATTCGTATACATCCTCTAGTCATTGGGCACATATTAAAACTATGATTGTTACCACAAGTGGTACACCTTTCCTCAACCGCTTTGATCGGAACGGGAGTAGGCACAAAAGCTTTCATCATGTTTTTCATCTCATTCATTTATTCTCTAATGGTTATGGTCATCTTTTCCTCTAATGCTGCTTGCCATTTGTTGGAACTCAAAGTTAGATGAGAATTTGATTGTGGAGGAGCATTCGTATCACTCGCATCACGGCGTTCGTGAACTTCCTAACTTCTAGCTTTGTTCTCTTATGATTTGTTAGCCCTTCGTTAGGACTTTCAGTAGAGAAAATTTCCACGGTCTCAGCAGGAATTTAGAGAATCTTGGTCATTATAAGCTCAAGGAATTATAGTATGTATCTAATTGGTGCTTGAGTGAAAACCATGGTGCGGACACTTCAAGAAGTTCCTTGAACGCTCCCAAGCTTCGGAGGAAAGATTACTTGAGAATTTTGTACGAAAATTCGTAATTTCGTTCCGAAGATTGGTGGTTTTAGAAGGTGGGAAGAAGAAATTGATGAACTTAGAGACTAAGTCTTCCCATGTGAGAATGGAATTTGGGGGTTCTTTTTCTAGCCACGTTTTGGCTACCCCCTTCAAGTTGGGAAAAGGTTGAGTAAGAAGTTTGATGGTGGTGTTAGGTACATCCGGGTACCTTTGGTTGTTCGTAATGCTCTCGAAATGACGAATGTGAGCATGAGGCTCCTCATCATTACCTCCTCGAAAAATTCGGTTTTGAACCAAATTAATGAGAGAGGATTTAAGTTCAAAGTTTTGAGCATTAATTATCGGTACAACTATAGCACTTTCAAACCCCCCGGTGGGAGCTTGGAGTTGCTCGGCCATAGGTCGGTCATCGGCCATTGGAATCGGATCCCAAATTGTGAGGGTTTGCACTCTTGTCGGGTCGAGATCGTTTGAACAATTACGTCTTCTTGGAATAGTGTATTCCAAGGAGGAGCGAGTGCGCATGCACTAGTGAAAATAAGAGAAGAATTTTGAGATTAAGAAGATTATTTTTGGGGAAATTTATTTTTTAGTTTTTAATAAGAATGAAAACAAAAATATTTTTGGTAATCGATTATTACAAGCTTCTCCGATAGTCTCTAGAATACTACAAGTGAGCGGAAAAGTTAGCGAGCCGCAGGACTACTTAGAGATAGCATCACTTTCCTTAAACTCACCTTATAGTTTGTAAACTTAAAGGTCCGTCGTACCTCGCAAGTACTTCACGATTTGTTTTGTTGTTAATTGAATGGTTTAGATTGGTAGCTTAGATATCCATAGTTTTTATTATATATTTTTTTTTTACTAATTCGATAGGCATCGGAAATTAATTGAACTTTTTTTATTTTTATACAATACAGCAAAATAACTTCCAAAGGAAGGATCTGAAACTCTACTTCAACGAATACTCTTCAACAATCGTTCACGACTTCCCCGGCAACGGCGCCAAAATTTGGTGTAGTCAAATTTATATACCAAATAGTAATAATCCCGTGAAAATTCTTTCCAAAATACTTCTCAAACAAGAGAAATATAAGGTAAAAATCTCACTAAAGAAAACACAATTTGTATATTTTTTATCCGGGAAGTACTTTTCCTCGGGTCGTGTCCCAACGAAATCGTGAATTGAGAATTTAGGAATAGTTCGGAATCGAGCTAAGAATGATAAAGAGATTTTTGATTTGTTGTTTACACTACAAAATATAATAACATGAATTGAAAAACAATTAACTAGCACAAAATTTAAATGCACAAAATGTATTAAACGCGAGCTAAGATTGGAATTTAAAAACTAAGGCACAACTCTTAACAAATTTTATACCTAAAAATCACAAATTTAAAATGAAAATTTTAGGAAAAAGAATTAGAATTTTTTAACTATTTTTGAATTTTTTATGATTTATCTAAGAAAAAGTAATTACTAAAATCTATTTAAATTTCTAGAAAATACAAATTTTACTGAAAAAAATATAGAAAAATGATTTATAGAAACTACAAAGGTGCAGAAATTTTATAAACCAAAAAGCCCTAATTTTAATAACCTAATTGAAACCTAATTTTACCAATTAAAACTATGAACCCTAAATAATAAAACTAATAACTAAAATATTAAAACTATTTTATTTAATAAGAAAGACAGGGTAGGAAATGAACTAAAGGAAAGTTAAGGGTAGGCGGGCTAATTTTGTAAAATTTACACTATAGTGAAAACGATTAACCCTAATCTTTAAGAGAAGTACCAAAGAGACCCTACGAATTTGGCTTATTTAGCTTATTGAAAAATTGAGAATGAGCAAAAACTTAAAACTACAAAGTTGGCAACCAGCTTATTCTAAACAACTTTAATAAATGCACTTTCAACTTTAGACCTAAGAATAAGCTGAAAAATAAGCTGTAAGTTGCTCCCCCCCCCCCCCCCCCCAACACCCCTCCCCCCCCCCCCCCCCTGTTTACAGAAAGTAGCTAGTTGACCTTATTTTTGGATTTTTGCTTTATGTGAGCTTATTTCTTGATGAAACTGAAAAACAAAAGAGACTTATTGATGCTTAAGATGTATACTAGAAGATTCTAAACTAATATTAATCAGTGCTTTAACAAAACTAGAAAGAAAATGAAACTGAAAAATGCAAAGTTTAATGAAACTGATTTTAGAGCTTATTTCACTTAAGCTAAATGCTTATTATTTGGACCTTAAGTGCTGAACTCTTGAAAATAAGCTAACCTAGTAGAGTGAGTTTCATTTAGGTAAAAGGATTTATGAAACTCTACAAGGAAATGAGAAAGAATTCAAAGTGAAAATTGATAAAATGAATGCTAAAAATGAAGTGTGTTGCTGCGTGCACTTTGCAGTGATGCAATGTGCAGTTACTCAAAGATAAAGCTAAACTTTTAAGCCTAGCTCTTTCACTAAATGATTCTAACACAGCACAACACAACCTTAACTCTAAAATGCTTTTTAAAATCTTAAAATCTAAAACCTACACAGTGTTAAAATGTGCCCTGGTGCTGGCAAGGTTTTTTTAACTTCTCATAAAACTTTTAAAATTTCTAAAGCCTAACTTCTAAAAGCTGTTTAAAACTTTGTTATAAAACCTAAATGAGCTAATTGAAAAACTTTGACAACCTATTGTTGACTTTTTGAGTCAATTAAGGCAATATCCAAACACTCCTTTATTTTTACTGTCCCAACTATTTTTGGCTTAAAAGCTTATTTAAACTCTAAAACAACTTGAACCTTATATCCACTTCAACTATTTCTAAACTTTTAAAAATATCTAAGCTCTTAAACACCTAGCTTATGAATTAGAAATAAGCACTTACTCTACTAAGCTCTATACACTACTAATTATAACAGAAAGTGACAGTGACATTTTACTAGTTTTAAAGCTAAAATAGACTGAAAACAATGCAAATTTGAGCTAAGTAAACCTAATGAACAGGATTAAAATGAGGCCTTAAGAGAAATAAGCAAGTTGAAATAAGCTATGAATTGGCTTAATTGAAAATAAAAGAAAGTAACCTGAATATTGAAGAGTCTTCTTCACCTAGACATCCAAGTGAAGAGTCTAGGTGATCCTAATGGCTTCCTCAAGCCTCTAACCCTTAGAAATCACAATAAGCTGAAATTTGAGCTTATTAGCTCTTTGCTTCCCAAAATGAACTCAAATAAATTCAAGTGATCATGTTTTGAAGTGAATGAGGTACAATTTAGTAAGTTCAAGCTTAAACAACAACACTTTACTAAAATTTAGCTTATAAGAAGGAATAAGCTCAAATGAGCTTATTTTGAGCTTATTTGAGCAATTCGACCTTAACTTGAAAACAAATGCTTAATAAATGTGTAAAACAAGTTGTATTGCTGAATTAAAGTATACAAATTTAGGAAAATAGTTTTCAGAGCTTACAAGCTTAAATGCTTAAAGTAAAATAGAAGTGCTTAAAAACGGGAAATTACAAGATAAAAGTTTAAAACAGAAAATTAACACTGAAAAATGAAGACCTAAGCTACTATTTATAGAAGAGGGGTGAAGAGAGGGAAGAGATTCTAGGGGCTTCCTTTCAATCACAGCCGTTTGATCATTTGAAGTGATTTGTGAGCCGTTGGATGAGATTTAGGAGGTGTCCTGGCCAATGAAGGCTTGCCACGTGGTGGATTATCATTGGTGAGAGTGTATGAACGATATTTATAAGGTAAAAAGGAGCGGGGTTGGGTGAAAAACGGGTTTGGGATTGTTGGAATTTTGGCGGGAAAGTTAGTTAAAGCTGTTGGGGTGGTTAAGTTTGTTGCGATATAACCGGGTATTTGTTTAAATCTTTGGAGAGTTGACACTTTCGGTCCTTGCACCTTGTCCCGCCACTTTCTAGTGTAAATAGGACTTTCTGAAATTGCAAATTCGGCCCTTGTGACTTTGTTTCTTCTTTTCCTTCTTAATAAAGTATTTCTTTCTTTTGGCAACTTTGGCAAATTAAGTCCTTGATCTTTAAACTTCAAAGCAAGTCCTTGAATCTTTGGAGACTTGACAATAATGGCCCCTTGACTTGACTTTTGACCTTTGACTTTCTTTATTTCTATCTTTGACTGAGTTTGACTGTGTCGGGCTGATCCGGCTGCGATTTCTGGCTGATTTCTTCGTCTTGCTCTTGACTCTTTGTCTTTTTCCCGTTTCTTGTTGGTTTTTGATCGTTTTTGCTTCTTTTTGTCTTTTCAATCCTTACCTGCACAATTGGACATAAAAGCAC